>OU342636.1:9051947-9304682 GCA_910589415.1 Malachius bipustulatus | reverse complement strand
CACATGGGTAATGTGGAAAACCGAACACTCTGAGGTATCTTTCTATGATTTTTACATCGTTTGGCAGTGTAATACGGTCACTAGGACCTTGCAGTTATTTTCGACAATAATTATTAAAAATATTTAAAAATCACAACAAACACATTAATAGTATATTATGCAACGAGCTTATAATGAAGGCTATTAATATCATAAGAGCGTATTAATAGCCATTATCTGCGAGTTCCATACACTATTTTTTCTACGACCCTTTTTTATTTCATAGATAAGATTAAAAAATTATATATTTTAAATATTAAACTTGTGTTGACATTATAATTAATAACATTGCCAGCCAATAATTACGATATTGTTTACCTGCGCACGCGACGGTCGCAGCGTTGCCGCTTTGAATACTATCACGGAGCACTACGAATAATATAATACTTTATCTTCTTATCTTTTACATCGATATACCTACCTATCAAATAATTTAGGTAACATAAAATCTTGATAAATTTTCTTTGAATGTTACTTATATTCTAAATTAAATAAACGTTCTGAATTTTTTTTCAAAAATACAGAACTTATATCACAAGGCAATTTTTGTCGTGAGTATGACAACTCTGTGAATTCGGTTGGTTTGGACCGACCCGATTGTGAGCGAAAAGGAACCGATTCGATTGCAAATGCTCCTCTGCCATTGGATAGCTTGACCAGTGCGTTAATAAAACTTTGTATCTTAATGAGACCCATTAACGCACTGGTGATTCATATTTAATATGCATATTAAAGGTTAGGAGTAGAAAAATATTTTAAAACTAATTTTTGAATAGTAAAATCTAATTTCTATACAGGGTGATTCACGAGTGACCTTACATAGACCAATGGTGATAAGTGGACTTTAAGGCGGGTCGAAAACCACAAAAGATTTTTTTTTTATAGGTTACGAAGTTACAGGGTGTTTTATGTCTCAGGTACAAAACTTTGATAGGCGATATTTCTGAAACGGCTGGAAATATTTTGTCGAAATTTACTAGGAATGGTGCATTCCGGAAACTCATCAAAACCGCATTCTGAGTTAATTAAAAATCCAGGACGGGACTTGAAAATTTTTGCCCCCATGGTCTTTGTTGAAAAAGTTAATTTTCTGACGATTTTTCTGAAAAACTATCATCGAATTAAAAGTAAAACCGCCTCGAAAAAAAAATGTCAAAGTAAAACTTCTCAGTAGATTATCGTTTTCGAGCAGACATTATTTTACTTAATGTTCGTCTGAATTCCTTCAAATTTATGTTTTGACTTGTTTCTGTGGGAAAAATGTCAGTGTAAATTAAAATAAATGTTATCAATATTAATGTTATAAACGGTTCTCAAAATGTCCTTTACCAACTTCAATACATTTCCTGCAGCGTTTCCATAAATTTTGGTTTGCTTTTTGAATTATTTGCCTGTTGTTTCTAATTTCATCAGCAACTATCTGGTACTTACTTCCGTTTTTTAGACTTCCTGCTTCATATGGCCTTATAGGTAATAGTCTAAAACAGTGAGGCTAGGGGAACTATGTGGTCAGGAATGAGGGCTGCCGCGCCCGAACCAACGATTGGGGTACTCATTATGGAGATGCTCTCTGACTTGTCGAGAAAAATGCGGTGGTGCCCCATCTTGCTGGAAGTAAAGAGCACGCCTGTTCACGTTCGCCTCTGCAAGCAAGCCGGGCAAAATGACTTGTAGGAAAAGTAAATAAATTTCCTCCGTGAGCCGCCCAGCAAAAAAATGTGGTCCTATTAGGGTATATCATTTGCAATGCCTCACTACACATTTATAAAAAATTTGTTGCGAGTTCTTCTGAACAACAGAGCCCATATTATTTATATGGGCTCTATATTTATATATTTTCATATGCCCATAGGTGGGGTTTTTTTATTCGTTACCCCATCCCGCGTGAACTGAGCTTCATCAGTAATCAAAATTCTACGCAGTCCATTCAATGGAACTTCATTGAATGGTTGAAGCCTCTGTACGCTTTGTACGTGACAGGGATGCATCCGCTCTTCTTATTTTCAAGGTTCGCCATACTCTTGATTGAGAAATTCCCAGTGCTTGCCTGCCCAATTCTTCGCGTACTTGTACTTGGATTTACTGCCACCATCTCCACGATGTTTTGAAGGTTCAGATTTTCCAATCGAGCTTCAGCATTCCTTTGAACTCAGGGAAATTTGCCGTGGTTTCGATAAAATTGGAAAACAGACGCGAAACGTTACATGGGCCGGTGTTCTTCGATTGGGGAATCTTCTATGGTATTCTCTCGCAGTTGCTCTTGAATTTCCATTGCAGAAACCATACACAAACATAATGTCTGCGTATTCCGTTATTAGTGAAATGATTTGTGATTATTAGTGAAATCTGAAAATTTTGTAGTTGACACCTGATTTCCCAGTAATAAAGCTTGGCCTTCTAACAAACATTTTTCCCACAGAAACAAGTCAAAAAATAAATTTGAAGGAATTCAGACGAACATTAAGTAAAATATGTCTGCTCGAAAACGATAATTTACTGAGAAGTTTTACTTTGACTTTTTTTTCGAGGCGGTTTAGGTGTGCCGTTCAAATTGAGGAATGATTTCCTTAGAGTTTTTTATTAACTTTTCAAATTCGATGACAGTTTTTCAGAAAAATCTGAAATATACCGACCCCTAGCCTCTACAGAAAATTTTTTTTTGATCATTCCCTTCTATTCGAAGTCCATGAGAACATCAATCAAGTATTGAAATGTATATGTATATACCTAAACTAGTTACGTGTGGAGATTTACAGAATTAAATAAATAAAAGTAATTTCACAGGCTGTCGAGGCTGAAACAGGAAGAATGAAATATAAACATTTCTAAATTATAATATGAATGGCACAAGATCGACCTCTAGGAGTATCGAGTAAAAACTAAAATCGTTAATATAGAGTTATTGAAATGGGAAATGTGAATTACTGTATTAGGATACAGGGAATGAAAATACGGCAGGGAAAGATTTTACAACTAGATGGCTACAGCTATATCATAACAAACTTATTCCCGACATACGCAAAATGAAGAAAAGTGGGGATAAGTTCCGGAAAAGGATCGAGTGAAGAGCGTCTGGAAGGCAAGGCGCAACGAGGAGACTCACTGGGTATTAGGCGTTAAATTGAGCTAGACGTGGTCTATTTTTAGTTCCTGAAATATTATCGAATAAGTATAAGCGATTGCAATAATAAGATACAATAATTAAATGAAAGTATCCAAAACTTGTGTCATATCCAAATACGGTAATTTTTTGGGGTCATTATATCTAGAGTCAGTGGCGAAAGTTATGATAAGTCTCCATGTTGATGTGGGAAGAATTTGAAGAAAGTCTGTAGTATAAAAGCCAAACTATGTACCTATGAAGGACAACGAGGGATTACAAAAGGTCAGATCTTTTCAATTTTAAGTGAGAACTTTATTTTCCAACTCCAGTCCAAATTGGAAAACGAATCAAACTAATTAATTTCTTGAAAGGATTGTAATATCCAAAATTTGAATATTAAATACTAATACAATTACTAATAAATAGAATTTTCCTAAAATAGCTAACATGAAATAAATGACAGTTGGAAGAAAAGTTACCACAAAATTATTATTTGCTCTGTGAATAATTTGAATTGTTGATTTTCTTTTATTCCTATAAAAGGTATGATTTTAAATGTTGTGTGGATTTATGGATTGGAAAGATGATCTATTATGACTAAGTATAATTGTATAAATAATTATGCAATTAGAAACTATTACTACAAAATTATATTCTGAATGAGAGAGGCTTGCAAACAAATACATTGACTAAACTTATTACTCATTGGTGCTGCATAAAATTGTTACATATAAAATTTTATTACAAATTCTGTCTAGTGAAAAGACAAACTAAATAATATTCTATGATCATCAAATAACAATTAAATGACTAATAAAGTGTCTTATTTGAAATTTGTCTACATGACAATTAAGCATGGATAAAAATGAAATAAGCTTTAAGCTTTTATGAATAAACATTATGATAATAGAATGCACATGGGTACAGGGTGGGGCCTGTATGCTATGCCTGCATCTCTATCTTTACAAAATAAATAAAACGACCTAGTTTTCCCAAGATAAAAGTCAGATATGTGATTTTTCTCTCATAGAAATCGCGACTGGGAGTTTGGCTTAATTGATCAGTAATCATCATTACTAAAGACAAAACTCCAAAGAACGTATGTGTATTTGTATATGACGCCAGGGGCTTTTCGCAGAGCAATTTGTGAAGAGCGTGTGTACAAAGACAATGATTGGAAAGTCATAAACTATAAATAAGAAATAGGTAGATAAGAAATAGGTAGGTGTGAAGTGTGATTGTTGGTCAATGAATGTAAAACACCTGTCCATATATGAAAAATGTACGTTCTCGTAATGTTAGAAAACAATATTAATGGGTTATTTTTGGTCATCTGCATTTTTGAAGGTTGGACAGTCAGATTTGTTGGAAACAATGAGCCTCTGATTGACTTGGCTAGTTTGTCGCAAATGCCGTAAGCATTCTGCAGGGAACCTAGAGTTTTGGTGAAAGGCCTCATTTCTTGAAATAATTAAAACAAAGAATCATCAAATATTTAACAAATGTTTTTTTGTACCAAATTATTTAATCTTTAACTTCAAAGAAAACACAGAATGATCGATAATCTCGATTACAACGTAACAACTTTCTCAGTCTCAAAGGAGCTTTAAAATAAGCATCAAACAACTTCTATTAAAGTTCCTAATGCAGATCTAATGCAGATCTACGAATATTCGTCATTTGACAAGGAAGCAAAACTTAATAAATAAATAGAAAGTCAAAATATACTTTTCTAAGTCCAAAAGGATGATCAGTGAAAGAAATTGCTTTCCTTAAACTTCTAAAATATTTTCAAAATATTCTGAACTGTTATTTCAACAATAGGAAGAGTCACTCTTGACTTGCCACTTCTAATAAGATAATTTCTACTTTTCCACTCTAAGAGAAATTAGGACAAATATGATAATTCCCGACCTTGTCATTTTTGCTAGCTGACAGTTCATGGAGCTCTGTTCTGAAAGACTTTTTCTTGGATCTCGACAACGGAACCCTGGCATAGCCCCTAGACGTTATGCTTTTGGATAGCCTTGGTCCGCTTAGACTAGCTCTACGGCTCTCTAGGCGTGTAGCAAGGTCGTTATCTCTGAGAAAAACAAAGTCTGTAGAAGGGCTGAGCACTGTGGATCAGGCAGGTTTCAGAAAGGCAACGTCATAAACTCAGTTCAGAATTACTAAACTCTTCTAGTAAGAAAGTAACACGCTATGAAGTGCGTAGAAACTTTTTAGCGTGCTCTCGTCTTTCCGTTGTTGGACTCTAGGCTCCAACAGCGTGTGGAATTCGAGTCTTTCTTCCGAGTAACCTATATCCTAGTGTTTTCCAAGATTAAATCGTCATCAAGCTCCAACCTAATTTAAGTATACCGCCGGCGAGCGAAGTGTTACTGTGCCTTCGAGGGGGAGTAACAATACAATACAATATAAAAAAAAAACAAACAAATACATAAATAAATAATAAATTGATATACAAATAAATAAAATACCGCCGGCGAGCGAAGGTCTAAGTTGCTGTGCCCTCGTGGGGGAGCAACCACAATATAAAAATATATATATATAAAACATATAAAAAAATTGTAATAAATAATATTCCGTTGACGAACGATGCCGCAAAGCGATGCCGCTGACGAGCGATGTGTTGGTCGAAATTGTTCTAATTGATTGAATTGGTTGAAAATTGTCTGAATTGGTCTAATTTTGGGAATTACGCCGGTGTGCGTATCTATAACTTGGCAAATAAAACAGTAACCCATTAATATATCAAAAGAGAGAAGGGAAAACTCGGCGTTGATAAATTTAACAAAGTAAAAGAATCAAAATCACAAATATTAAAGGCAGTCTCAAAACTTGTCCAAAGGTGACACAAGCCAAAAAGGCCACATGTTATAAACAATAATAAAATTTGTCCAAAGGTGACACAAGCCAAAAAGGCCACATGTTATAAACAATAATGTTGTAGACTAATTTGTAGAGGCACAGGGAAACACCGTATTTCTACAACTATTTTTATTCAACTCTAATCTCGTAACACTTCGTAATTGATTATTATTAGAATATATAAGAATACATTGAGTAGCAGCCCGAAGCGTTTCCATTTCCTCACTGTTCTCGCTCGCGTTGGACACCGTCCCAGCTCGTTCGACGTCTCCCCTCCACGGCTGCTTGCAGACGGTCGGTGGTTCCCCGTTGAAACTCACCGACAGACCACCGTACTGCCGACGGCGGAAGCAGCCAAGGACAGCTACCGTAGAGGTGGTCCCACAGTCGACCATCCTGATAAAAAGGCCGTCCTCGGACTTGAAGACGTCGGAAGGGTAGGCGTCGCACCAGACTGACGACTATAACAACGACAGACCACCGTACTGCCGACGGCGGAAGCAGCCAAGGACAGCTGCCATAGAGGTGGTCCCACAGTCGACCATCCTGATAAGAAGGCCGTCCTCGGACTTGAAGACGTCGGAAGGGTAGGCGTCGCACCAGACTGACGACTATAACAACGACAGACCACCGTACTGCCGACGGCGGAAGCAGCCAAGGACAGCTGCCATAGAGGTGGTCCCACAGTCGACCATCCTGATAAGAAGGCCGTCCTCGGACTTGAAGACGTCGGAAGGGTAGGCGTCGCACCAGACTGACGACTATAACAACTGAAAATCAGGGTAATTAATACTTTGATCGTTTGACAGAGTAGTGAGAGTAAACCAGGATCACACGAGTGATCGAGAAGACAGATACAGAGCAGATTTCAGACTTCTAACGTCACAACAGTGATCTTCTGACAAAGCAGACAGGTTAGAAGGAAGACAGGATCACAACAGTGATCAAGGAGACAGATTTCAGACTTCTAACGTCACAACAGTGATCTTCTGACAAAGCAGACAGGTTAGAAGGAAGACAGGATCACAACAGTGATCAAGGAGACAGATTTCAGACTTCTAACGTCACAACAGTGATCTTCTGACAAAGCAGACAGGTTAGAAGGAAGACAGGATCACAACAGTGATCAAGGAGACAGATTTCAGACTTCTAACGTCACAACAGTGATCTTCTGACAAAGCAGACAGGTTAGAAGGAAGACAGGATCACAACAGTGATCAAGGAGACAGATTTCAGACTTCTAACGTCACAACAGTGAACTTCTGACATAGCAGACAGGTTATAAGAAAGACAGGATCACAACAGTGATCAAGGAGATAGATTTCAGACTTCTAACGTCACAACAGTGAACTTCTGACATAGCAGACAGGTTAGAAGGAAGACAGGATCACAACAGTGATCAAGGAGACAGATTTCAGACTTCTAACGTCACAACAGTGAACTTCTGACATAGCAGACAGGTTAGAAGGAAGACAGGATCACAACAGTGATCAAGGAGACAGATTTCAGACTTCTAACGTCACAACAGTGAACTTCTGACATAGCAGACAGGTTAGAAGGAAGACAGGATCACAACAGTGATCAAGGAGACAGATTTCAGACTTCTAACGTCACAACAGTGAACTTCTGACATAGCAGACAGGTTAGAAGGAAGACAGGATCACAACAGTGATCAAGGAGACAGATTTCAGACTTCTAACGTCACAACAGTGAACTTCTGACAAAGCAGACAAGTTAGAAGGAATAATGGTACTTACATTACAAGGGTTGGCTTCAGGATCATTTAAAACAATCCATGGTTTCAGGTTATCTGCGACGATAACTGTTTCAGAGGGTCGAGAACCACGAAGATCTGTGTACCAGATAACGATCATTTGGAAGAACTTTCTTCACCAGAAACGAGCCCTTGAACTTGTTGTAGTTTTGTGGAATGGCCCGTCGCAAGTTTAGCTGTCCGGAGGACCATAACTAAATCGTTTTCTGAGTAGGTTTGGATTTTTCGTTTATGATTAATTGATTAAATAGGCGTTGGGAGCGAGTTTATAAATTTAAGAGTGTTTTGTTGTAGATCGGTGAGGTTTCACACTCAAGCTCAGTAGGGAGACAGAGCTTACAGAATTTTTGCATAGAAATGTTTAAAAGAAATCCGAAGAAATCCGAGAATTACAGGAATTGATAAAGTTGATTTTTTTTCTTATTGCATCGGGTTGGATTCTATCGTTGTAACTGTCATGACCAAGATATATGCCAGCTTAGGGGAAAAGACAATAGGTACACTTAGTTATTTGCAAGGTCAAATTGTATTTCCTTAACAATTGCAAAACTTTTTCCAGTTTAAGGAGACCCTCCTGAAAAACCGACGATGGAATCAAGATATCGTCCAAATAGGGCATGATGTACCTTTTAAATTGTCCTGTTATTGGTATATACTGTTGGACAATGAATGCATAAATAAACTAAAATAAAATAAAAATGACGTGGGATCACGTAATTCAGATAGAATTTTTGGTAGCAGCTGCTGAAAAACAGCAGGAGCATTATACAGACCGAAAATCATACGTAAAAAAAACTCGTATTTGCCATCCGAAGTAAGAAACGCTGTCTTTACTATTGAATACGAGGCCATGGGTATACTTGAAAACAACCTGAGTATAAGTGTCAGGTAATAAATCTGTTATAATTTAGGAGTTTATCAAGTTGGTCTTCTATACGAGGAAGTGAGATTTTATATTTAATAGTCATATTATTTCTATAACAAACACATAAACGGAAGTCGCCACTTTTCTGGGGAACGAGAATAATAGGACTAGCATACGGGGATTGAGAGGCACGAATTATTTTCACAGAAGAACTAGCAACAGTTCTATAATAGTTTATCTATTATTTCTTGCGCTTCAAGACTTTGGCTGGGCCGATATGAAGTATAAACAACTGGGACCGACGATTTATTTCCATGCGGGCAGCGGATGTGTTGCCCATTTCTTTTAAAGTGGTAGCTACACAATTACGATTTGCATTTAATAACTTTAAAACTGCTGTTTTCTGAAAAGGGTAATTTACTTGGTTATTAGTGATGGGAGGGCGATTATTTACAAAAGTAGTAACACCAAGGCTAGTGGCACAAAATAATTTAATATCTTTGCTGTTTTTCAAAATGTAATGTGGGGTTGTAAAATTATTCCCTAGAAGGATATCAGCGGGACACATAATTATGATCAGGTACCACCACTATATATTTAGGTCCACAGGTGTATTGCTATGATATTTACTTTACTGATATTTCGCACATCGATATCAAATATGTAATAATGAAAGAGATTGACTCTGACTTAACGTTCTTTTACAATTCTGACATCGTAGTCAAATCACCATTAGTCTTATCATGAAGAAATATATTACCTTTACAACTTCACAGTACCCAAGTATTTTAATTACATTCGTCTTCATCACTTAGTAAAATCATTTGGACTCCATTGTTTACATTCTTCAATACATAGTTATTTACAAAAGCAAAATGATTGCATAAAACCCACCTTTCAAATCTGAATTTTTATTATTTAGTTTTTTTTTACAAAGAAAAAGCTATAGGTAGGTACTTTATAACATAATTTTTCCGAAAAAAAGAAAAGTTTTTTATACTTTATGAAACTTCTTAATTCACGGGGCGCGTTTTTATTTACCACTTTTAAGCAAAAGTTCCTGGGAAAATTTTATTGACATGTAAATTGACACTCGGGCATTCGCATCCCTACACATTATTTCCAACTAATTAATATTAATCATTATGATATTCAATATTCCGTGAACCTTCGTTCTTTATTTTATGCTGTGCGGGTAGAAGACTGACTGACTGAAGAAGAGAAATCTTACGCCTTGCGCGCCAACAGCGTGTTCAGAACGTCAGAGTGCATCAGAAAGAATCGGATAGAAAATGTGAGACTTTAAAAGAGATAAACTATTTAAAATTCAGGCCCTCTTGTTAGGGGCTCTTTGCCTCTCTCTCACTTGCAATTACACTAGGTTTATATTACCTAGTATTTTTAAATAAGTATTAGGTCGATTCTACCAAAGACGGACGTCGAATTTATATTTCAATAATATCGCCTCAACTTCATAGTATAATAATTCCCAAATTCGTCGCTAAAATTTACGAAAAATCTACTCTCACTTTGATCTTCGTCACGTAAAGTCGAGGTAATCTTCACGCAATTTAGGTTAGGTGATTTAGATTAGTATACCGTAGAATTGTGTATTACTCATGTTTCGGTTTATTTGGGGGGAGTTACTTATTGTGTTTTGTTCTGTAAGTTATTTAATTATTATCTACTGTATTCATTGGACTTTTTGCCCTTAAGGAGCATTTTTGATTGTTTAACATAGACTTGTTTTCAGGCAATTATTTTGTAGTTTAAATATTAAAAGAAAAGTTAAGTAGAGGAGCGAAAGCTAGACTTCGCCTTTGTATGATAAGTATTGTCTATTGCAATACTAAGTTAAAATAAAGACACTTTTTTTCTGTTTCTTTACATGGTCACAAGATTGTCGTTAAAATGTAAAAAAAAATATATAAAAATATGCAGGTAAAATTCTGCAAGATGTCACTATAGTGGAGATAAAACGAAATGTGGTACATGAAAAAAAATATGCCTCTTGATGAGTAATACCTGTCTATTAAATTTCATAAAATATTCAGAGCGGTATTACAGATATTATGAAAAAAAAATTATATATTTTTTTAAAAACTTTACCACGTATCTCAAAAATTAAGACTTTTAGGACATACGTTCTTATGAAGTTTTCTTCTTAAAATGGACCCAAAAATCACCCCCTTAAATATTGACATTCAATTACAAAACACCCTGTATACCTAAATAATATAGGTACCTAAATTACGTCGAATCGTCGACGCAAATGAAGTCTAAACTGCTACTTGGGTTCAATTCTACTTCAGCTTACTTCATGCTCATGCTTCATGCGTTTGCTTTACTTTTACCTATCGAATTCAAAATATGTCATTTGGACTTTGGAGAGCTCCCCAACTTTACTCATGCTTCTTTTCATTCACTCATCATGCATCTCTCTCAACTCACTAGCTAAAAAATAGCTGCTTACCTTTAGGAATAATCTCAGAATAATCTTTATTATCTTCTCACAACTCTATTCAACATGGCAATAGCTGCTTACCTTTGAGAATAATCTTTATTGCAGTGCATCAACTTCGAAAGTTGCAATCTTTAATTTTGGTTAATTTTTGTATGCTGTTTCTCGTAAAAGACCACTGCTTCACCCCTCGTTATTATTTTTCCTTAGAAAACCTGTAATATGCTCCTCATTTACATACCTGATCTACTTGCTTACCGACACACCAGCTGGATATCAATCCAATACGTTAATACTTAATACTCAGGGTTTCTTGCAAGATTTATTGAGTTTCCTTTTTCCGACAGCTCGTCCAAGTCTTGATCATGTTAAATTTATTCCAACGGAAATTTGCCAAAATTTACTTTATTTTTCTTCACTTTCACCACGAAGAGGCATTTTTGTGAAATGGTTATAACTGAGATTTGTCTGTATTAAAAACACATCGATACTTCACAGTATTACACCTCAAAATTCGTTAGTTTTAGGTTCGGACCACTTCTGACAACTGTTGTTGACTAATTTGTAGAGGCACAGGGAAACACCGTATTTCTACAACTATTTTTATTCAACTCTAATCTCGTAACACTTCGTAATTGATTATTATTAGAATATATAAGAATACATTGAGTAGCAGCCCGAAGCGTTTCCATTTCCTCACTGTTCTCGCTCGCGTTGGACACCGTCCCAGCTCGTTCGACGTCTCCCCTCCACGGCTGCTTGCAGACGGTCGGTGGTTCCCCGTTGAAACTCACCGACAGACCACCGTACTGCCGACGGCGGAAGCAGCCAAGGACAGCTACCGTAGAGGTGGTCCCACAATAATAAAATTTGTCCAAAGGTGACACAAGCCAACATGGCCACATAGTAAAACAAACATTAAATTTGTCCAAAGGTGACATCAGTAAAAAAAACTGGCATAAACAAAAATTAAACAAGTCCAAAGGTGACAAAAGTTAAACCGACCAACATTAGCCGAAACTGGCAATATCTTATGAGCTAATAAAAGCTAAGTCAAAATTGAAAACCAATACATAAATAATTTTAATTGACCAAATAGCGCCGGTGAGCGTATTTAACATTGACCTATTAACGCCGGCGAGCGTATTGTAACAAGTTATTAGATTTGCCCAAACTGGCAACACTTATTATGTCAGGAAATCTGACAAATTATAATAAAACAATCAAATGAAATAAATTAATGAATTCAACCAAAATAAACGAGATTAGCCTAAAAGTGTGAAAATGAAAATGACTAAATACAAAATTAATCCGAAAGCCATTTATTAAGAAATGAGCCATAAAGTTTATTAAATTAGTAACAATTTGAAATTTTATAAGCAGCCATAAACAATATGTTCACAGATATAATATTAGCAATGCCCAGACAAGCTTATCCATTTCAGAATGTGAATAATAAAAATGAAACTTTTATAAAATTCTTAAATAAACAGAAATAGACAAAGTATTTTAAATTGAAAGTTTTTAAAGTAACAATTTTGAAGCCGAAAATTGTTGTTCTTTAATTAAGTGTATAAAGAGCACTTGCATATAAAGATTTAGGTACTGTCTAATTTCGTAATTTCGTATTTCTCTAGAAACCGAGGAGAAATGGTAAAGGCCATAATACCACAAGGGTATCCAGATCAAGGGATAAATCGAACCAACCTGGAGATTCAGATGAATTATTTTTATAAGTAAAGCCTAAAGTACCGCGAGAACTCATTGAAAATTTCATATAAGATTTAGCAAATCACAGTTGACAGGAAAATTTGTACATTTCTGGAAAGAATAGCAAATTGTAAATTTCTGATAAACAATCAAAGTCAAAACTGTGAACAATTATTAAAGAAATTATAATTCAGTCTAATCGAATAATATGAGCTGACAATTAAATAAATAAGCTAATAAATTAAAACATAAATTCCAATCGAACCAGATTTTTAAATAAATGAAACTGTTAGTTGCTGTAAAATTATGTAGGCACGGGAAAATATAATTTCATAAAGACTAGATGAATAACTACTGTTGCTGTTGTAAAAAATTCCGGTCCTTCAATAATAAAACAATCCAATTCTCGACGCGGAGATATTTTGTGTGTTATATTATTTTAGACGATTTATGAATCTTATTGAATGATTTCACAAGTGCGTAATACGCCGCAGCCCTGAAAAAGGATGCATTAATTCCTCTGGAATGTTTATTGAACAATAATAATATAATACAATAGCGTCTACATTCTTGGATGTATAAATAACTAGACTGACGAAATATCGACGGAAGGAAATTTATTTGAATTATAATAAAAAACTGAGATCTTTATTTTGCTCCAATACAAGCTATCTTTTTATTTATAATTTACACACAGTTTCGTTAAGTAAAATCGAAACACGACTAATAAAATTATGAAAGCAGAAACAATTTAGCTTCAAACAAAGGCATTCTTGGAATGAATAGGGTACAGTTGAAAAATCAAACTATCTAGTTATTATTTATACAAGGAGCGTACACAAAGTTTTAAACATCTGAAACAAACTTATGTATGATTATTAATAAATAAATTGCCATCAAATTACTGGAATAATTTGAGAGAGTAAATAATTTCATTCTAAATCAAGATCTTGGTCAGCAAAATAGATACATATGATACTAAAGTCATAAAACCAAGTTATCACCATATAAAGGCAGAAACTTAGATAAATGAGTTCTCTAGGTAACACAGGTACAAACAGGAAATAGGCAAACTCAAACAAAAGATTCGTATATGAACGAATTCTATTAGTTAAAATATCTTGTAAATAATTAAGCCCAGAAACGATTCTACAAGGTGAAGGCTCCTCTTCTTTTGAATTAAATAGCATTAAGGCGAATTGTAAGTAATACCAACTTGATGTAAAATGTATAAAACTGATAATATTGCCAACACCTTGCTAGACAATGTAATTATTCAAATAAATAAGGGCTAAGGAAAATTATTTTGTCTCATTGGTATCGTATCTTCTCCCATACAAAATTTCTCCATCGTTCCGGACTAAGAGACCGACTACAGAAATCAGGGAATCACAGGGATATTTAACACAATCTGCAGGGACCCAGGTAAGCACCGTTACAAATCGTCAGAAAATTAACTTTTTCAACAAAGACCATGGGGGCAAAAATTTTCAAGTCCGGTCCTGGATTTTTAATTAACTCAGAATGCGGTTTTGATGAGTTTCCTGAATGCACCATTCCTAGCAAATTTCGACAAAATATCTCCATCCGTTTCAGAAATATCGCCTATCAAAGTTTTGTACCTGAGACATAAAACACCCTGTAACTTCGTAACCAATCAAAAAAATAAAAATTCTTTTGTGGTTTTCGACCTGCCTTGAAGCCCGCTTATCATCCTTGGTCTATGTAAGGTCACTCATGAATCACCCTGTATACATTATGTTATAGACCATCTTGCCGTCTGAAATTAGGGTATTATACATACAGGCTGTCCCAGCTTATTCGAAGCGGTCTCTGTAGGCCAAACGATGGATTTTTCCAAAAAAAAATTGCAAAATCAAGTACAGAATCACAATGGCCATAATTTAAAATTATTTTGGGGTATACAGAGTGTCCCATATGACAGTGGCATATCAAAGTTATGTTTTTTTAAATGGAATGCTCCTATGTTATTGCATTTTTAGATTGTCTGAGGAGAGAAAATAAGATTGGCTTTTACAGTTGGTGTTTAAATTCAGAAGTTTTTTAGTTATAAACAAGTGAAAATTGTAATTTTTGAAGTTCAAGGCCCTGTACAACGAAAACGGCTAAAGATAGAGAAAAACGGCTTACATGTCCCTATTTTAACTTTTCATGTACTATCCTATGATGTAGATGAAATTTTTATACAGGGTGATAAAAAATTAGAAAAATTCTGAGATTTCTACACGCGTCGCCAAATAAAAAAATCAAAGGAAGTACAAATGTTTCAATACCATAGGATACTACATAAAAAGTTAAAATAGGGACATGTAAACCGTTTTTCTCTATCTTGAATCGTTTTCGTTGTACAGGTCCTTGAAGTTGAAAACTGACGATTTTCACTTGTTTATAACTCAAAAACTTCTGAATTTAAACATCAACTGTGAAAGCCAATCTTATTTTCTCTTCTCAGACAATCTAAAAATGCTTAGACTATATTAATAAATATATGGACCAAGACATAAACACTGTAAAAGTGTTCCGACATCCCTCTCTCTCCAAACAAGACTGTTCAAAACAATGAATGCCAGATCAATAATGAAACTGGCACTTACAATAAAAGAGCGCAACCTCTCCAGTGTAATAAACATCGATAGATCCCTTATACCCGTTTTACTTTGCTACATCTGGCAACATGAATGTTTACATCCTGTCAGACCGTTTGTTTACATAAAACCATAATAAGAGTTCGTGTTTTTCAAACAGTGCTAAGTTCCTTGTTGTTTATATTTTCAGCTCTAGCTTTCACTCGTTTTAAGCTTTAATAATTAATTTTTCAATTAAGTTAAAAAAAATGACGAAAACGTGTTCTGTTTTTGAGAAAACTTCGAAAGAAGGTAAGTCTATCAGTTTCCTACGTAAGCAACGCAAAGCCGTCAATCAAAACAAAGCATACATGGTCATGGGCGTAGCGTAGTGTAACAGCCAATATTATAAACGCTGGTTAAGGAAGATAACTCGGAGTTAGTCCCTATCTGCCAGTTAAAAGAGCAACAGGTGTATTATAAAGCTTTTTCCAGCTCTCAAGGTTAACTTTTTAACTGTCAGATAACTTTAACTCGGAGTTTGCATGGATAACCTTACTATTCGGTTTTATAAAGCTATTTTTAGCTTGGTTAGGTTAAAGTAGCCGGTTATGTTTGCCTATCTGGCCGATAAAGTTAACCGTCAGATTTCCGCCGGTTAAAGTGGTAAACTGGCAAATTATTTTGTTGAATATTAAGGTAATTCTTATTGGATCTTAGTTTTTATAGGTTTACATCCTCCCTAATTGATAAAATTTTGAGTGTGAGTTTTCTAATAATGAAATAATTTCAATGTTAACTTCAAAATAACTTTTAATAAGTAGGTACATAATAATAATATTATTATGGATGCATTTCAATCTGCTGATATGAATTAATTTTTTTTTTTTTTTATTTATGGTAGGTAGGTATAATAATATAAGTAAATAGAGAATTAGTAAAGAGCATATCAACTGCCCTATTTAATAAAAAGCCAGGTTACAATTTCACAATTATTATTATATCACTTTAACTAAAGGGTAGGTAGGTATAGGTAGGTAGATTGATTCATAAAAAATCGATATTGAGATATGAAAATTAAAGACTAGACACTTCTTCAATCTATTCGACAATAAAACAACAGAAAATTGAAAGCTATAAATTTATTCAGTTTATAACAAATTAACGATCAACAAATAGGGACGGCCGACGGACACGGGTGTACACTGGGGCACTGTTCTGGGACTCTGGACTGGGTTGGGCGGACGCATTAGGCAGAGGCAAAGCACTGGCAATCTCTTTCGCCTGACATTATTTACGAATTATTATTATTATAATTATGCAGTCTTCAGTCTTCCGTTGGTCGTTGATGAGTGTTAAGTAGATTGATATGATTAGCTTAACTGGAAAACACGGCTTGAAAACGCTCACTGGTTTTATTACGTGTCGTAGACAGACGATTCAACTTTCACACGATTCAATTTTCACTTATCACTCGCTGTGTGTTGAGAATTAATATTGATTACAAACAATAAAATACATAACGGTAGACATTAATATTAAATGCAGATTTGATAATGTTTATCTTCTAAAACCTAACCTTGTCATAATACGATACGAATACGAATGAAACGAATCGCCAACCGACGTTTCTTATTTATTTCAAGTGTCACTCACGTCATTTCTTCAGCGTCAATGGCTGTTTTGGATGTTTCGTTGACATTCGTGTAGAGTGGACGGTTAAATATGGCCGACTTCCGGCGATAACTAACCACGAGCTAGGCTCGGGGAAATCTTGCTTTATAATACGCACGCGGAAACTTAACTCGGAGTTAGTGTTATCTGCCAGATAACTAACTTTCTACTTAACCAGCGTTTATAATATCGGCTGTTAGTAGGATACTATGTGAAAAGTTAAGATAGGGACATGTAAACCGTTTTTCTCTATCTTCAGCCGTTTTCGTTGTACAGGGCCATGAACTTGAAAAATGACGATTTTCACTTGTTTATAACTCAAAAACTTCTGAATTTAAGCACCAACTGTAAAAGCCAATCTTATTTTCTCTTTTCAGACAATCTAAAAATGCAATAACATAGGAGCATTCATTCCATTTAAAAAAACATAACTTTGATATGCCACTCTCATATGGGACACTCTGTATACTCCAAAATAATTTTAAATTATGGAGATTGTGATTCTGTACATGAATTTTCAAAAGAATTTTCAAAAAAGTCCATTTATTTCTCCAAAATCACGAAATTTCGATTTTAAAAACGCTCCTGTAGCTTTATCTTTCAAGATTAGTGAACGAAATTGCGCACTCTTATTAAACTCTATAGTTAGGGCCGCGGTGACAAAAGTGCCTTGCAACTCCCAAACGGATGAGAAGCACGGTTTTGTAGAGTTCGAGTGCGTTCTCGAAATCCGTGTTGTCGAGTAGGGGTCTGGCGTTCGGCGTTGGGCGGCTATAGTATTTTTTCCGAATTTTGCCCAGCGGTTCCGAAAATTATTTCCCAAACGGATGAAAATTACTGGAGGGCATCTACGCAAACCCCCAATTACCGGAAAAATATTTTCATCCGATTTGATATTTGCAAAGAGCTCTTCCAGAAGCTCTAAAAAAATGGAAAAAAGGGGGGGGGGAAATTTCCTCATTTGAATTTGAAATTTGGCAGGGAGATATAGTTCGTGTCTGAGAATATGTAAAAAAAAATTTTTTTGCTCTATGTATCGCGATCGCTTTGTAACAATTTTCCAAAATTTAAATGGGCCAAATTTTATAAAGTAATTCCAAAATGGATGAATATTTGCCCACAGGTTCTTTGAGACCTACAGGACATCGAAAAACTATTTTCATCCAAATTTGTTGCGGTCAAGTCCAGATCATCCATAATAATGCTCCGATATATTCATTAATACGGGAAACTGCAGGATCTGAATGTTCAATCTTTAATGTGGAAAGGCCGATTACAATCAAATTGTGTATTATTGTCCTAAACATTGATGAGACTTTTTTCCTCTGATTTGACGATTATGAAGGGAACACTTTCTTTTTTGGACTTTTGGACCGTGTGAACGCTCCAAGCGCATACTTCATCCACAAATTAGCTAGTATCTCTTTACTAGCGTTTGACTCGCTTTGCGCGTGAATTAAATTTGGTTATTATATGTATAGGCCGATTGATACCAAAGTATATATGTATAGCCACATATTTTCGGATATCAGAGGAAAGTTCTGATGAAGTTCGGTACCATTCCTATGGAAACTGTGAAATTGGCAGCCGGAAAACGTGCTGCTGAGCGCACAACTGATTGATCATAAATCGACGGAAAAAAAATCCTAAATGAAAACTGATTGCTCCAAATAGCATCAACTTTTAGAATCATGTTTCTGGATACCAGAAGAAGGTTTTGAGCCTGTTTGGTGCAATTCCGATGGCAACTCTGCTTCTAGCTGCAGGTTCATTGGAATAATTTCAACTCTCATCGCGCTTACATCCAAGCGCCTCTAGTTCCTCCTATTGCTCCGATTGCTACCAAAGTATATATGATTTTGCCCAGTACATGTAATGGACAACGACCTTGTCCAATTCATGAAATAAGCACTGAAAAACTAAGATATTTCATCGATTGGGCAACGGCTAGATCGAATTGAAATCAACGGCTTATTGTTGTGTAGAGTTATTCACCTGTGTAGATTGCATGTGTATTATAAGACGCACATCTTTTCGTTGTATATTTATTATACGCTGCGTGCATGTGGATTATTGGAAAAAATTTCAATTTCTATCATGGAACATATTTATGCGAAGGGAATGTGACCGAGTACCGCGAAAAGTAGGAGGGGTGGGGGCTGAGACCTGAAAAAAAAGTCCCTTCGATTTCAAGCAGATAACGCAACGGTTGCAGCTAAATCCTGAAAATGTGTCCCATGTGCGATGTTCGCCCAAGTCGGTTGCGTTAATGAAGGTTGCCCAAGGTTCAGGAGTGATGAGAAATAAGACAGAAAAGCGTGAGGAGGCCGATAATCAGCCAATTTTTACGAAAGTTGTGCTTTTGCGTACATAAATCTCAGTTGAGAATCGTCTGCGGGCCAAAAGTCTGTAAAGGAAATATTGTTCAGAATCAATTGATGCATAAGATCCGTTGTACCTCATTGTCCGTGCTTTAACGGTCGGACCGGAGTGAGAATGTTCATAGGCGCGATCAAAAACAAAATCTAGACTGTGACAGTTTAAAAAACTTTTTTTTTAAACACTGCGGTTTTTTTTATTCTTTGGCATAATTTTGCCAGGCGCATTTTGGATGAAAACTTTTTTTCTAATAACATAAATAATAACCATTCATATCAGTCCGGTTGCATGCATGCGGCTGATGATTTTTTTCATTTCGGAGTCTGGGTCAATTTAATTGTACTGCAGGCTACGGCAAGGATCAAATCGGATGAAAATATTTTTCCGGTAATTGGGGGTTTGCGTAGATGCCCTCCAGTAATTTTCATCCGTTTGGGAAATAAGTTTTGGAACCGTTGGGCAAAATTCGGAAAAAATACTATAGCCGCCCAACGCCGAACGCCAGACCCCTACTCGACAACACGGATTTCGAGAACGACACTCGAACTATACAAAACCGTGCTTCTCATCCGTTTGGGAGTTGCAAGGCACTTTTGTCACCGCGGCCCTAACTACTAGGAATAATTTCGATTTTCATTAAAAAAATTTCCAAAAGTCGCGTCACTTCTACAGGCTGTCCGTTCAAAATTCGGAAAATCCGGTTTTTGTCACCTCATTTCAGGTCGCAGTTTTCAATCTAGGAGACTGAAATTTTTGTGGAAGGAAGATATCCACAAGGAGTGGTCTGGTATTGCACTTGAGCAAAATCGGCTGAGCCGTTTCAAAATGGCGGCCATTTTAATTTTTGGAAAAAGGACTATTTTTTGAACCCCTGTATAAGCTAGACAGAAAAAGAGTTTTATATCAAATTCACAAGATTGGAAGTAAATGACTTGAAATTTAATTTAATGCAATAAAATTTGCATTTTTTTTATTAATAAGCCAGTGGCGTGGGTAGGAAAAGGGTAAAAATGGCTAAATTTCTCCAACAATTTATGAGCACATTTTTGAAGTAATTAAACTGAAATTTTCACAGTAGACAACTATACTAATAGACTTCAACCCTTGAAAATTTCAAAAAGTAAATAAGAAAAATGGCGGAGATATTAGATTTTTTTTACATGATGTTTATTTCTCTAAAATTTCAATCTTTCGGTTTTCAAAACTCTCCATTCAGTTTTTTCCGAATTTATTAAAGATTAGTGTAAAAAATAGTATTTTTCAAGTAAAGTTAGCTAGTGGCGGGCATAGGAAAAGGGACAAAAATGTTAAATTTTGCCAATTTTTTTGATTTTTAAATTTAAAAATCCATTCTAAGGCACGTGTTGAAACGAAATGAAATGAAATTATCACAGAAAATTTTTCACAGTATTCAGAAAGCAAATAATTTAAAAAGCGGTGAAAATATTCATAATTGAATCGCATAAAAATACACTATTTACGCGATTGATGCGCAAGAAGGTTTTTGCATTAGAATGAGATGGAGATAACTGATTACGTAATTATTTGGTAATTATTGTTTGTGAATACGGGCATAAATAACACAAAACATAAACAATTAAATTTAAAAAAATAATAAAAACTCACCTCTTCTGTTACTAAACATCCTGCGATTTTCAAACGATTAAGAAACTCCACTTCACAACTACTTTTAATAAATGATTTTTATTCCTGGAAACTTGTCATCTTGAGCAGGCACAGAGTGTACAGCACAGAACAACAAACTAAAAATCTAAGATCAGAAAGGATTAATAAGAACGAGTGTCGTGATCGCGACTGATTGACGATACGAACGTGCTTAATGCTTAATTATTATAACTCGGGCGTATGAGGAATAACAACATTACACTTTCATATCGGTCCAGGATGAAATATAATACATATACATTTCAGAATTTAATATTTAAGCTGACTATGCTGATTCGATGGAAATTGCTGCCAGGCCAGTACCTAAATAATAATAATGATTTGATTGTTACGCAAAATGCTATTTTAGCAAAAGGAAATGAGAGACAATAAAATAGTCTACGGGATGAGATCAGACTCACTGATGATAAAGTTTCTTAAATATTATACAGGATGGTCTTGCTTATCCTAGATTCTTAGGTAACTAACTACCTTATAGGTCAGTTCCACATAATGAATTCAACAACTTTCAGAAGATTATCCAGGGGTCCAGTGCAAAGGGCAGTAGGTATATGGGGAACTAAGAAACGGTAAGAAGATGATAGTTTCGATTAATTTCGAGAAAAATTGTACGATTTCGTGCTTATTAAGAATCTGAAAAAAGGGATATTGTGCTCAAGTAAATCAGATATTTATCATTGAAATAAAAAAAAAATAACAAGTAAAAAAAACAAGGTTCAGATTAATTATTTTTGGTTTTCAAAGTTACAGTTTTTTATTAGCCGTTACATATTTGGAAGACGTATATCAATTTCAAATTTAACGTACGAGCCTTTGGGCCAATTTGACCTAATTTTTCTGATCTTCCAGAATTCAGTCCTGAGTTTTGGCGCTCATCTTTTGATTCTTTTCGATATATTGACTGCGCATCTTCATCTCTATACGGATACGAACTATAAAATATAAAATTCACGCAACTGTGGAACCGTTCCTTCTTCAACTACAAAGAAGAGACTTTTCCTCGAAAAGGGGACAACTTCCCAAGCAACACCCCATAGTCTAATTGACGTCTATATATGGTCGATCACGTCTAAAACACGTTTCGGTCTAGTCGTCGATTAGTAATAGATATGTTTTAGATGCCACCATAATTACATCTAACTGGTACACATTTATTAGATGTATTTTTTACATATACTTTTAGATGAACAAATAGCAACAAATGATTATACATAAGAGTTATTTGTTTTCTCTGATGAAACACAACAAAATATGTGTATTCCATATGAAAATTCTCTCAATTTAATTATATTGAAATATGGTAGATCAATCGGTATCTAATAGACATATCTTAGATGTCCCCATTATTACGTCTACGGCTATACATTTAATAGATGCATTTTGAAAAATAGCAACAAATCATTATACATAAGGTTTATTTGTTATGCCCGATGAAACACAACAAAATATGTGGATTTTATATGAAAATCTGTCAATTTAATTAAATTGAAATGTGATAGATCGATCGGCATTAAATAGACATATTTTAGATGTCCACATTATTACGTCTACGTGTATACATTTTCTAGATGTATTTTGTAATTTTATTTTTGGATACACAAATAGCAACAAATTATTATAATACACATAAGAGTTTATTTGTTATATCCGACGAAACACAACAAAATATGTGTATTTTATATAAAAATTCCCTCAATTTAATTAAATTGAAATGTGGTAGATCGATCGGCATATAATAGACATATCTTAGATGTCGACATTATTACGTCTACGAGTATACATTTTCTAGATGTATTTTGTCATTTTATTTTTGGAAATACAAAGCAGCAGCAAATTATTATGCATATAAGAGTTTATTTGTTATATCCGATGAAATACAACAAAATATGTGTATTTCATATGAAAATTCTCTCAATTTAATTATATTGAAATATGGTAGATCAATCGGTATCTAATAGACATATCTTAGATGTCGACATTATTACGTCTACGAGTATACATTTTCTAGATGTATTTTGTCATTTTATTTTTGGATGTACAAGCAGCAACAAATTATTATGCATATAAGAGTTTATTTGTTATATCCGATGAAATACAACAAAATATGTGTATTTTATATAAAAATTCCTTCAATTTAATTAAATTGAAATGTGGTAGATCGATCGACATATAATAGACATATCTTAGATGTCGGCATTATTACGTCTACGAGTATACATTTTCTAGATGTATTCTATCATTTTATTTTTGGATGTACAAAACAGCAACAAATTATTATGCATTTAAGAGTTTATTTGTCATATCCGATGAAACACAATAAAATATATGTATTTTATATAAAAATTCCCTCAATTTAATTAAATTGAAATGTGGTAGATCGATCGGCATATAATAGACATATCTTAGATGTCGACATTATTACGTCTACGAGTATACATTTTCTAGATATATTTTGTAATTTTATTTTTGGATATACAAAGCAGCAGCAAATTATTATGCATATAAGAGTTTATTTGTTATATCCGATGAAATACAACAAAATATGTGTATTTCATATGAAAATTCTCTCAATTTAATTATATTGAAATATGGTAGATCAATCGGTATCTAATAGACATATCTTAGATGTCGACATTATTACGTCTACGAGTATACATTTTCTAGATGTATTTTGTCATTTTATTTTTGGATGTACAAAGCAGCAACAAATTATTATGCATATAAGAGTTTATTTGTTATATCCGATGAAATACAACAAAATATGTGTATTTTATATAAAAATTCCTTCAATTTAATTAAATTGAAATGTGGTAGATCGATCGACATATAATAGACATATCTTAGATGTCGGCATTATTACGTCTACGAGTATACATTTTCTAGATGTATTTTGTCATTTTATTTTTGGATGTACAAAACAGCAACAAATTATTATGCATTTAAGAGTTTATTTGTCATATCCGATGAAACACAATAAAATATATGTATTTTATATAAAAATTCCCTCAATTTAATTAAATTGAAATGTGGTAGATCGATCGGCATATAATAGACATATCTTAGATGTCGACATTATTACGTCTACGAGTATACATTTTCTAGATGTATTTTGTCATTTTATTTTTGGATGTACAAAACAGCAACAAATTATTATGCATATAAGAGTTTATTTGTTATATCCGATGAAATACAATAAAATATATGTATTTTATATAAAAATTCCCTCAATTTAATTAAATTGAAATGTGGTAGTTCGATCGTCATATAATAGACATATCTTATATGTCCACGACATTACTACGTCTACGAATATACATTTTCTAGATGTATTTTTTGTAATTTTATTTTTGGATATACAAAGCAGCAACAAATTATTATGCACATAAGAGTTTATTTGTCATATCAGATGAAATACAACAAAATATGTGTATTTCATATAAAAATTCCGTCAATTTAATTAAATTGAAATGTGGTAGATCGACTTTAATCAAAAATTTATGACGACAAAAGCTCATTAGAGGAATTCAAAGCTATAATTTTATTCGCGAATACAATAAATTGAAAAACTAGATAGGTACCTACATCCGAAACCAAAACAATACATGCAGTCATCAGATGGTCAACAAATTACGCTCACAGAACACGCATACATATATAGGTATAGTCGAAGTCGTCCCTTCTCCCCTTCCCGTTCACCCCTTATTCCTTTGTCTTTCCCGTATAGGTATGTCTTCCGAGTTGCGCGCTGTTGCCAGAGTAATTACTTGAAAAAATAAATTTTTAACTAGCATTCGGACTACAATTATCTTCAATGCGTGAATTTATAAAGTAGAATTATTAAATTCATTTATTTCATTATTTTTAGTAAAATATATACATAATAAAAAATATATTAGGTACTACAATAAAATATTTATGTTATTATTCAAAAAATAAATTTACTTTATTTTTTATTAATTTTTAAATAATTATATTATGTTGGAATAATTATTATCGATCATATAGTGTTAACTGTGATGCTTGATGTTTGAATGTATTAATTTGATATGATTTGTTGTTGTATTGATGGGTTGAATGGTTAAAAAATGAATGATTGTATTGAATACATATTTATTGCGTGTATGTTTGTTCGCAGTCTGGCTTGAAGTCTTCTCTTGTCACACGACGCAGGATTACATTGCATTTTACAGCGAAGCCAGAATGTGCAAAAATGATTGAGTGGGTAACATAACTCCCCTCCTTGGAAGAAGTACATAATATAATGTATTGCTTACAATATTAAAATAATGATTATGCAATAATCAAATAAAGTAAAATTCAACAATAATTGTAATATTTGAAATGTAAAGCAATCAATGCTAATTAAAAAGTAGACTCTTATATTTTATAATGTCCACATGGAAAATAAACGTAAAAAATGCACTGCTGAAATTAAACGCACTATTGCACGAAATTTCACCAACTTGAATTATTGATGTCCCTCATCGTTCATAGGCAAGGGACAAATTGAAGCAATGGATCTTCTTATACTGCCGTTTCTGGTTCTAATGGTGACGACACGAACAATATCGTCTGAACCGGGATGTAGTTCGATGATTCTGCCTAGGTTCCATTTCATAGGTGGAATTCTAGGATCCTTGATGATTACCATGTCGTTGATATGCAAAAGTTTTTCTGCACTTTTCCACTTCTTTCGGACTTGTAGCTCCGATATATACTCGGTGGACCAACGGCACCAGAAATGCTGAACTGCTTGCTGAATTTGTTTATAATGTGTGAGACGATTTTTTGGAATCGTGGTAACGTCCATATCAGGAACAGATGTGAGAGATCTTCCAACTAAGAAGTGTCCTGGTGTGAGAGCTACAAGCTCTGAAGGGTCAGAGGAAAGAGGGATAAGTGGTCTGGAATTGAGTATGGCCTCGATTTGCACAATAATACTGTACAGACATTCAAATGTTAATAATTGACCCCCTACTATTCGTCTTATGTGATATTTGGCGGATTTTACCCCTGCCTCCCATATTCCTCCCATGTGTGGAGAGTAAGATGGAATGAAGTGCCAATCGAATTTCTCTTTTAGCAGAATATCGTGTAATTTGTCTTGATTTTGTATAATGAATTTGCCTAAATCGCGTAATTTAGAAGCAGCACCGATGAAGTTCGAGCCGTTGTCTGAATAAAGCCTGGAAGGCACTGAGCGACGACTAACAAAGCGCCTCAATGCTAAAATGAATGCTTCTGTCGACAAGTCGGACACAAGTTCAAGGTGAATAGCCCTAGTATTTAAACATATGAAGACACATAAATAACACTTAAGTGTCTTGCATCCTCTACCTGCCTTGTCTTTTATTTGTAGAGGTCCGGCATAATCAACGCCGGTGATTTGGAACGGGTATGATATTGAAGTTCGATCCTTGGGTAAATTACCCATAATCTGTTGACCAAATTTTGGTTTTACTCGAAAACAAGTGACGCAATTGTGGATTACCTTTTTAATTGTATTTCGGGCCGCCAAAGGCCAATATTTGTCTCTCAAGGCGGCGAGTAAATTCTGAGGCCCTGCGTGAAAAAGTCTTAAATGTTCTCGTTGTATTAGTAAATCGCAGAACCTATGACTGGATGGTAGAACAATAGGGTATTTCTTTGAGAAAGGAAAATTGGAATTACCTATACGTCCTCCAACCCGCAAAGTACCATCTGTGTGCATGAAAGGATTTAAATTCATTAATTTTGACCCTTTGGTAATATGTTGATGTTTTTGTAACGAACTGATGTCCGCATGAAATGTATTGCCTTGTACGAATTTAACTAAACAAAGATGAGCATGATTTATCTCTGACAAAGTGAGTTTTCCGTAAAGTTTTTTGTGTTTGTTTTTACAATTATGAGCGAATCGTAAGCAATGTGCGACGATTCTTTCCAATTTGGATAAATTGGAATACTTGTTGAAATCTATAGAGTCATAGACTTGAGTGAGTGCACAACATTGACTGTTTGATTTTAATTCAGGTACTTGGACATGAGTTAAGCTCTGTGAGGGCCAATGAGACTCATCGAGCTGAGACAAGAACGGGGGACCATGCCACCATAGTTCGTTCTGCTGCAAATCTATTGGAGTTGTGCCTCTTGATAATAAATCGGCAGGATTTAACTTAGTTGGGATGTGGCGCCAACTAGACGGTTCTGAATTGCTCTGAATCTCTACTATTCGATTGCAAACGAATGATTTTAGTAGATGAGGTTGTGTAGCGATCCAACTCAACACTATAGTTGAATCGGTCCAATATACTGTGTTGCTAAAATTAATTTCAAGTGAAGCTGTAACCTTTTTTACAAGCTTACATAATATGTGTGCTCCCATTAATTCCATGCGAGGAATTGTGACCGGTTTTAAGGGTGCTACCCTTGTTTTACTGCAAATCAACCTTACCATTACATTGCCTGATTCGTCTATGGAACGCGCATATAGGCAGGCCCCATATGCGGTCTGGCTAGCATCGGAAAACCCGTGTAGCTCAATGTGTGTGGATTGTGCGTAACAAATACGACGTGGAATCTCAAGTTTGTTTAACTCGAGTAAATCGTTCATATATTTGACCCATTGTGAGTGTAAACTTGGTGGCAAAGAATCGTCCCATGAGACAGCACTTAACCATAATTTTTGTAAAAACGCCTTGGCCGTTATGGTGCAAGGGCTTATAAGCCCTAGTGGGTCAAATATCTGAGAAATCGCACTTAGGACTGTGCGTTTAGTTATGACTTCTGAATGCGATATATTGATTTTGTATAACAACTTATCTTCATTACAATTCCAAGATAAGCCTAGCATCTTGGTAGTCTGACTGTCGTCAAACTCCAACACATTGTGTGAAATGTTTGGATTTTTTATTGATTTTAATATTTCGCTATAATTCGATGACCATTTGCGAAGCTCAAATCCTCCTGATTTTAGCACGCTAGAAATTGTTTGACATATGTATGATAGTTGAGTTAAGTTATCTGCACCACACAATAAGTCGTCAACGTACATGTTATTTTTTATAATGTGGGCAATATCAGGATGTTTCTCCTGACATTCATCAGCTAACTGAAAAAGGCATCTGATGGCCATGTAGCTGGAACTGCTTAACCCGTATGTTAGGGTGTTTAAATTGTATGTATTAATAGGTTGTGTGTGGTCAGGCCTCCATAAGATTCTTTGCAAGGATCTATGGTCTGGATGAACAAGAACTGAACGATACATTTTTGTACAGTCAGCGGAAATGACATATTTATGTTTTCTAAAATTAATGAGTATTGAAAATAGGTCTGGCTGTATGGTTGGGCCTATCATGTGAAGATTGTTAATAGATACCCCAGTGGTCGATGGAGCACTGCCATCGAATACCACCCTAAGCTTTGTAGTTTGACTGGTTTGTTTGAATACGCCATGGTGAGGCAAATAGAATGAGTGATTAGCTTTGTCATGTGTTTCATCAATCTTTGTCATATGCTGCAAGTCTTCGTACTCCAGAATAAAGTCTGAATACATTTTATGAAAGACCTCATTTGAAATGAGTTTTTTCTCGAGAGTTGAAAACCGTTTTTTTGCTTGTTCTTTAGAGTCACCCAAAGCATTCAAATTACCCTTGATAGGTAACGAGACTATGAACCGGCCTTCGAGTGTCCTCTTTGTTGTGTTTTTAAAATGCTCTTCGCAAGCTTGCTCTTCTTCTGAAAGCAATTTTGTATTTGATTGCAAGTTTTCTACTTCCCAAAACCTCGTGAGCTGTTGAGAGAGTTCCATTGAAAAATTACAAAATGAATTGGCTTCCCTTGGTACTGTTTGGGGAATTAAGCCAGAGACGACAAAACCGAGCAAAGTCTCATGCAGGTATGGTAATGTATTGCTTGTATTTTTGCACAAGACTTCCCAGAATATATTGACTCCTAGAAGTATGTCTATTTTGTTAGGGATATGGAAATTATCATTGGCCAAACGTATATTTTTGGGTATGGTCAAGTTTCTGACATTTAATGATCGAGAAGGAATTGACTGCGTGATTTCTGGAAGTACAAGAAGGTTGATTGTCGATTCATAATTGTCGAATCTAGAAAGAATGGTGGCCCTTGCACTCTTTACAATATTTGATTTGGAATGATTGATGCCAATAACAGGAATATTGACATTTGAAGTGTCAATTCCTAACCGACTGCATAAGTCAGCAGTTATGAAGTTACTCATAGAACCTGAATCGAGAAGAGCGATGCATGAATGCTGTTTACCTTCCTTGTCGAGAATATATATCTCAGCTGTTGGAAGTAAATGTTGATCATTTTCGTGGTTGTGAATTGAATGAGATAAAATACTTGAGTGATTTGAAGTGTTAGCAACTTCTTCATTTGAAACGTTTGCATTAACAGGAACCTGTTTATTGACATGTTC
This sequence comes from Malachius bipustulatus, assembly GCA_910589415.1. Classification (NCBI taxonomy): domain Eukaryota; kingdom Metazoa; phylum Arthropoda; class Insecta; order Coleoptera; family Melyridae; genus Malachius; species Malachius bipustulatus. The sequence continues at coordinate 9,275,107 of OU342636.1, read as the reverse complement.
GGATTGAGAGTTTCGACTATATTCTCTGTTGTCTGTGTGAATTAAAGAATTGTGTGTTTTTTCGCAAACGCGACAACGGCTGTTTAATCTGCAGTTTGAAACTGAATGGTAGGGTCTTAGACAATTTTGACACAAACTGTGTTTCTTAACCTCTGCTAACCTCTCACCAACGTTAAGATCTAAGAACCTTCTGCATAAATAAACTGGATGTAATTGTTTACAAATCGGACATTGAGTTTGAGTACGAGTATCATCATTACGATTTTTGAAATAATGAGAATTATCATCTGTGTTTGCATATGACTGCCTTGGCATATTATTACCATGATGACTAGTTCTGTGAAACAATGGAGCATTTTTATTGACGATGATGTTGGATGATTGTTTGTTTACCTTTTCCAAAAGTTGACACCTTTGCTCAATAAATTCAGTAAGGTCATCAAGTGAAGGCATATAGCTTGACTTTACTGTTAGGGACTCCCATTCTCTTTTTGTAGAATAATCAAACTTGTCTGTGATAATGTAAATTAATATACTGTGCCATTGATCCACAGGTTCACCTAAAGCCTCCAAGGATCTCAAATGATTCATAATTGTGTCGTGTAAACCTCTTAAATTTTGAAAAGATTCCCTGGAAAGCTTTTGGTATTCAAGAATACCTTTTATGTGTGTATGTATCATAAGCTTATTGTTTTTATAACGTCTTTCTAGAAGTTCCCAAGCTGCTTCATAGTTAATCTCGGAAATTTCTAAATTTTGTATAACTTGTAAAGCTTCATCCTGGAGACATGAACGCAGATAATGAAACTTTTGAATTGAATTCAATGATCGATTGTTATGAATTAAAGATACGAAAGTATCATGAAATGGAAGCCATTCTGAATATTTTCCAGAAAAATTTATTAATTTTAAAACTGGTAATTTGATATTGTTTGTGATTGTTTCGGTTTTGACTTCTGTCGGTAAAATTTCTGAATGTATGCTTTGTTGGTCGCCACTCATAGCTATTGGAGGCTGCTCTGTCGAACGTGCTGCTTCCAACATATCATTTGCTGACTGGCCTAAAAGTTTTGTTTCAGCGTAATATTTTGAAATAATTGTTCTTGCCCGAAGAATCACGTCAAAGTGATTGTCCTCGAACAAATCTTTTTCGTCGCAATGACCGGCGAGATCATCTTCAGGTGATAGCATGTAGATTTGATCATGAATTTCTTCGTATTCCGAAAGAATGTTTTCGGTCTTTGCTATCCTAACTTCTGTATACTTGATTTCTGCTAAAGTCAAAACCCCGACTGGCCTTTTTTCCAGTTTAGCAATGCGTTTGGTAAAACTTGTTAATTTACCTTTTATGGCACCCCTTTTCCTGATAAGTGTTTTCATTTCTGCCATATTAATGCAGTGTGAAATATTGAATGATTGACTATTATTAATGATTTATTAAAAGATATTTCGCATGCACCAATTAATAATAATATTGCTGTATTAATCAAATAATGTCTCACCTGGGGTTTATATTACCGGACAAATTTTTATTTGTTGTTTTGTTTATCAATAGATAATTTAGAATTATTAAAATATCGAATGTCTGCCCAATATTACGTATTTATTTTGAGGCGAAATTGATTAGAATATTGGAATGAATTAATTGAGCTGTATGTATGTATAATAAATGTATGAGATCAAATTTATGAAAATAGGTAGGTTAATAGGGAAAGAAATGACCTTATAATTTTCCAGTGTCCAATAGGCAGCAGGAGCAGGTGCAGTTGCGAGCGGAGTCTGTAAAGGGATCAGATTCCAGCGGACCAGATGTGTTGAGAACGTCGCTGCCTGTTGGGTACGTTCCCTCTCTCTCTGTGCCTGCGTTATTCAGCTGTCTGACTGGATCTCTGGCGTAGAATCTTCTTCCCGCTAGTGTTGACTGCTGCTATACGTTACGTTTCTTGAAGTGATGTCTGGAATTCTTGGATGAGCGAATTCGTTGTTTCTTGACGATGTATTTAATGATAATTGCTGTATGTAATCGACTCGAAGGACCAAATTATGTTAACTGTGATGCTTGATGTTTGAATGTATTAATTTGATATGATTTGTTGTTGTATTGATGGGTTGAATGGTTAAAAAATGAATGATTGTATTGAATACATATTTATTGCGTGTATGTTTGTTCGCAGTCTGGCTTGAAGTCTTCTCTTGTCACACGACGCAGGATTACATTGCATTTTACAGCGAAGCCAGAATGTGCAAAAATGATTGAGTGGGTAACATATAGTACAGAATATACCTACCTATTGTTTACTGTATTTTTCAGAAAAAGTAGGGATGTTACAAATTATTCTTTACATCTGGCAACGCTAACCTGTTCTGGGTCCTGGACCTGCCGGGCCGGGAGACAACAAGCAAGCACAGTCAAGCAGATCGCAGACGAATAATTGTAAATGGTTGAATAAAGAAAGATTTATTACAGATTCCGACCGACCGAATTCCTGACTAATAACTGAATATTATGTAGATTATGCATTTCAACCTGCTTTCAGTTTCAATAAAGATACGATATTATATTATTTTTTAAAATAAAAAATAAAAAAATTGGAAAGTACGTACGTACCTACCTACCTATTTACCGATGCAGTTCACAAACACTAGGTAGGGATATATGTAGTATGTACCTATATTTGTAAGCAATTTTATGGTCAAATTATCCTAAATTTAATAATATTTTTTTTAAAGTGATGCATGACGTCATATTTTCTTATAAGTTACACAGCACTTATGGTGGCTAACAATTCGATAGGTACTCACCATTGTGACCTCGGAAACGGTAAAAGATATCTTACAGGGTAGGTTAAATTAGAGAAAAGTTGCGCAATTTTATGCTTATTAAGAATCTGAAAGAAAATTTATGGAAACTTCAGGCGTTGCTGAAATATCATGAAAAAACTTATAAATGGAGATTTCTTATTTCAATCATATTAGCTTTATTATTGAAAAAAAAAAAAAATTCTGTAGGTTTACATTATCAAAAGCTATCATCTGTCATTTCCAAAATTTTAAAGTCCCGGAGTTTTCATAGTCAACTTTTGTTTTTCTTATGGTTGTCATATTGTTATTTTCGTGTCATTCGCTATTAAAAAAATCAAGGAAGCAAATAATCACATTCAAAGAAAAATTCTTTAAAATTTTATTCTTTTTTCGAAAAAAAAAGCAAATTGTTTCACCGAATAACGTCAATATGACGTTGCGACGTGACATTGCTTATGGGTTTTTTTGTGACATTCGGTTAAACTAAGCTTTTTTTCGACAAAAGAAGAACAAAAATTTCTATGAATTTTTTTTTTTTTAATGTGATAGATGTGATAGATTATTTTGTTTCTTTTGAAATTTTATATCGCGAATGACACGAAAAAACAATATGGCGGCCATAAGAAAAACAAAAGTTGACTATGAAAACTCTGGGATATAAGAGGTGTCTTGAAAATTTTCGAAATGACAGATGATAGCTTTTGATGACTTATGTAAACCTACAAAAATATTTTTTTTTCGGTAATAAAAAAAAGATATGGCCGAAATAGGAAATCTCCATTTTTTATTTTTTTCAGGATATTTCAGCAACGCTTGAAGTTTCCATAAATTTTCTTTCAGATTAAATTTGCGATAATTTCGGTCGTTGCTGAAATATCCTGAGAGAAACTGAAAAATCGAGAATTCCTATTTTAGCCATTATCTTTTTTATAGGTACCTAATTGAAAATTGACTATTTATTTTTTGTAGGTAGGTGTACATGAGTTATCAATAGCTATCCACTTGACATTACAAAAATTTTCTAAGCCAACAAAGCCCACTTTTGATCCCAGGGTTTTCATAGTCAGCTTTTCACTTTCTTATGGCCGACATATTGGTTTTTCATGTCATTCTAAAAAAATCAATTTAACCAAAAATCTATAAAATAAAAAAAATATATTTTCGAAAAAAAAATCCCCATGTAGTACCTACATACCACCTGTTATCTCGGACACCCTATAAAATATTTAGTGCATATTTATGTTTTTATCAAAGTGTTTCATTATAAAAATCGAATTACACCTAAAGGGTAAAGGGAAAAGGGTAAAAAAATGGTATTTTTTATAGACGGAAAGTGGCTGCATTCCACCCACATCTGGTATACATAATAATAGTCCAACCAAACCCCTAACTGACTGAACATTCTACTCTACCTTCTTTACTTCTCTAAATCTCTCATCTCTCATCTCTTTCTAAATTAGGTATAGTATAGGAGGCAGGGAGCTGAATAATTGTTCTTTCTTCTTCTTCCTTCTGAATCTGTATCTGACTGTATCATTCTCATTCATTCGCTTTCGGTCGGCTCGGCATTCCTTATTCCTTATTCCTTATTTTGTATCTGGCTTAAGTGGTAGTGTAATCGTAATTAAACTATAATAATGATTATTAAACTACTAATCTGGTGTAAGCGAGGAGCGAGGTGTCTGTGCTGTGGGGGGTGGGGTGGGTGTGGTGCGGGAAGCTAGTGACTGAACTTCTGATCTGACTGAAGTAAGAAAAGAAAAGAACTACGAAGAAGAAGTCGTTCACGTTATTGTGTTGTGTTAGTGTTATTATTAATCATTTGAATAAAGAAAATTAGACGATTAGGTAAGTAGGTAATGCCTAATTTGGTATACCCCTAATTTTATTACCTATAATATTTTTCAATAGTTTCTATGTACAGTATGTTTTACTTCAAATGGAATCACCTCAATAACTTTTTTATTTTTTGATGAATATAATAAAAGTTCTTTCTTTATGTAAAGCTCCCGAGGCTTTCTTAAATGGGTAAACAACATTTCAGCCATAGCCAATAACTAGGCCTACCGTGATCAAAAATTAGACTGAAAATTGAAAAAACATCCTATAGGCATTTTTTTTCAGTATTTAACAAAGTTGTTTGAAATCAACTCAAACCCCCAAATATCAAGTTTGGTTGAAACCAAAAAATCCCTAAAAATGTTTGCCTTTCTGCAGTCATAATCATGCAATTTATTTAAACAAGTAAAATCAAAAATAAATTATTTTATTAGGAGAGTGACATGACATAATTTATTAAATGTCTCCTGTACCTACCTATTTTTTATAAATCATGGCAATCTTGTATAAGAATTAAATTAAAATGATAGTGTTGAATTTTTTTTTGGTATTTTTTGTTTTCAACCAAACTCGAGATTTGGGGGTTTGAGGTTATTTCGTTTCAAACAACTTTTTTAAATAAAATTTTCCGAAAAAATGCCTAATGCGACTAATGCCTATGCTTTTTCAATTTTCAGCGCTAATTTTTGATCATAGTGTACCTATACCTACCTATAGGCTAGTTATTTAATTGCTACTACCAAAATGTTGTTTACCCATTTAAGAAGGATTCGGGAGCTTTACATAAAGAAAAATTTTTTTTTTAATTCATCAAACAATAAAAAAGTTATTGAGGTGATTCCATTTGTAAAGTGGAACACACTGTATTAGGTGTAGGTATTTTTACAGTCAACAAACAAAAATATTGCATACTTACTTGTAGTATTTTGAAACAAAAAAAAATTTAAGACTCATTTACGTTTAATTGATTAATAATAACAATTAGGTACGTTAGTTAATAATATGCAATCTTTTTGTCTCTGCAGTGCTTTTTTACTTTGAGATTTTTTACGTTATTTTTGTTGACTTATCATAATTAGGTATTACGTGCTATTCTTCAAAATTAGGGAAAATTTTAATTTGCCTTTCGGATATAGTGTGTTAGTTTCAACTCACTTGATATACAGGTGTATTCTATAAGAGTTATATAATATAATTAAAAAATATTATAAAATTCTCTTTGAAATGAAATTTATTTCTAGCTGCAGTTTCCTCTGACGGAGCAAAACCTAACGATGCCTTGAGAAAACATTTTCTAATTATTTGGGACAATATACTGTTCTTGGACCGGAAAGAAGAAAGAAAATTTCAAGCTGAGCCATTTAAATGTTACGAATATCATAAATAGTAAGTGTTATTTTTAAGCTTACCTATTAGTATGTAAAATAGTTCAATTTACAATTAAGTGAGATAAAATGGTATGCGTGAAATTTATAAAGTAATTTTATTATTGGAAAGTCATTATAAAAAAGATTTAAATATTTTCATATTTTTAATTAGGTGTATGTATGATTTTCAGGCGCCGTGAAAAGAGCGTTTTCCACAATTAGAGGACAGTGAATTCGAGAGGGACGTTATGGCTTGCTGCATCTACAAGATATAAACGCAGATATACCTATTATATGTGTACAATAATGCAATAACAATAATTTAGTGTAAAAAAGCAAAGTAATAAAAAAAAATCATTTTAAAGTATTCCTCTATCTGTTGTCATTATATTTTCAGCCATATAGTTTACCTACTCACATCAGTCACATCCCATTATACAGGCTGGTGTTCCAGTTTGTATGTTCATAACTCCGGCTAACGCTAGAATAAGTAAAAACAAATATATTTTTTCCTAGAAGTATTGCTCTAAAACGTTTTATTTTTCAGATACAGGGTATTAAAATTTTATTAAAATATGGCTTTTTCGAAAAAATTTTGAATAAGTATACTTTTCCCAATATTGTTGAAATTTGGCAGTTTTATTTGCTGTAGTAAGGGGCTAATTAAGCTCTAAATGTATTAAAATTATTAAGTCCAGTGGCTCCCATAAGCACCTCAACGAATATTGTTTTGAAAAAAAATACCCCAATGGTTTTTTTTATATTTATTGTTTTGTCAGATTAAGCAATTACAAGTACAACTGTCTTGTTTATTAGATTTTTATGTATCTTGCTTAATTTTTGAAATAAAAAATAGATTTTACTTAATGCATATCCCTGGACGACATAAGAAACATAAGGAATTTTTTCTGCAATTATAACTTCTTTTATTACTTCTTTTTAATAATATGTAACAAAAAGAAAAAATAAATACAAAATGAAATACATTTCTTAACATCTAAACTAAGGAATTTTATTTTCTTAATTTTTTTTAAGTTAAGTTGGTCCAGGAATAAGCAATTAATTGGATTCTATTTATTATTTCAAAAACAAATCAAAATACGAAAAAAATTTAATGGACAAAAAAGTTTTACTTAATTGTACCTAATTGCCTAATCTGACAAAAAAACTTGAAAAAAGCCATTTACGTACTTTTTTTAGTTTTTTCATAATAATAATAATAATAATAATATTTATTTCTTCCATAAAACTTACAAATAAAATAAGTATCGGAAACTGTCATAAAAATAACTCAATAATATTCATTGAGGTGCTTACCGGGACGCCACTGAACTTAATAATTTTAATTTATTTTGGGCTAAATTAGCCCCTTACTATAGCAAATAAAACTGACAAATTTGAACTATATTGGGTGAAGTATATTATTTAAGATATTTTCGAAAAAGATAATATTTTATTAGAAGTTTACCACCCTGTATCTCAAAAATAAAACGTTTTAGAGTCATACTTTATAGGAAAAAAAATATTTCTACTTATTCCACCATTAGGCGGTATTATGAACATACAAACTGGACCACCCTGTATATTAGATATCTCATTAATGCATATTGCAGGCGTTCCATAGATGCATAGTAGCGTCATCTCTAAGATGTATGTTGTAGACGTCTCATAGATGCATAATAAGACGTCTCATAAATACATATTGTAGGCATCTTATTGATGTATAATGAGCACGTCTATTAGATGCATCTTGTAGATGCTTAATAGATGCATACTGTAGGCATATAATCGATGCATATTGCAAGACATCTCAAAGATGTATAAATGTAGACGTCGCATAGACGATCTACGCCGCGGACATTTTGCTTCAAAATTGTAGTCTATAAGTTACCATCTATAGACGTCTATGCTATACACCCTATAGATTCACCCATAATCTACGTTATAGATGCACATTGTAGATATCTAATAGAAGTATATTGTAGACGTCTCATAGTCATATATACAGTAGGCATCTAATCGATGTATATTGGAAGACATCTCATAGATGCATACTGTAGACGTCGCATAGACGGTCTACGCCGCGGACATTTTGCTTCAAAATTATAGTCTATAAGTTACCATCTATAGACGTCTATGCTATACACCCTATAGATTCACCCATAATCTACGTTATAGATGCACATTGTAGATATCTAATAGAAGTATATTGTAGACGTCTCATAGACATATATACAGTAGGCATCTAATCGATGTATATTGGAAGACATCTCATAGATGCATACTGTAGATGTCGCATAGACGGTCTACGCCGCGGACATTTTGCTTCAAAATTATAGTCTACAAACTACTGTCTATAGATGTATATGCTGGACGTTAAAAATACATCTTTTAGATGAAACTGTGTTACTTGGGTTCTTATACTGCCTCGATTAACCATCTCTTTGAATTTTCGTTGACGCAGGTGACTCGAACGTGTTTCTGTTCGGTGAGCTCGAAATCATCGAAGAGTGGAATTGGTTCATCATCTTCCCCAGCATCTATGGCGCTGGCTAAAATTTTTCGAAGCCCAAGAGCAAACACGGAACTGAAAATTCAGGCGTAGGAGCACCTGAACCGATAATTGCCATTTTCAAACTTTTCTCAATTTCAACTTTTTCATTCTAAAGAAAAAAATACTTTTGTTGACGTCAAGTTATTTTTGATTTGTTGGCTATTAAACGCTAGATGGCACTTCAATTTGTGAGCTAAGTTTCCTAATAATCTGTCAATTTAATTAATTTAACTGGACGACATAAATAATAATTGCAATGTTTGGTCAATAAACTGCTCAATTTTTCTCGATATTTTAAGTACATATACATATAATTCGAATTTTTTTCCAGGATGTCATCAATATTGGCCACACAACGTCCGCAATTAAAAAAATTTCCCCTAAAACCGGAGCGAGTTATGAATCCCGCCCCCCCCCCCCCCCTATTTGTTATAATATTGTATTAAAAATTATATTTACCATTTGGCAACTTGGCTGATCCGTGGCCACTCCGGAGTCAGCTGAAAGTAAAAGAAAATTCCGATGAGCTTCTTCCGTTGAATTCGCCAAAAGTTTAATTATGTCGATTTTGCTTTCCCAGGCACAATTTAAAAAGAGCTTATTTTTCTGGAGACAATTTGTTAAAGGAAAAAAATGGCCACATTTTTGGCCGCAAAAAAATTATAAACAAAATTTAAAAAATACAGAAGAGATAATCAAAAATTCAAAAATAGAAGTCTGCGACTGTTATAGGTACAGGGTGATCAGTAACTCGCGCACTCAGAGCATGCTGCGGTAAACTTCACTTTTCAAGAGTGGTAAATTTTCTTACTGCAGTGTTGTAAGTTCTTTTCTTCCAAAAATATGAACATTTTTGTAAAAAAAGGTGGCACCACTGCACTGAACATGAAACATATGAATAAGTTGCTAGATGGTATTGTCAAATACGTTAAAATATTAATACCGGACACTCCTATACCTATAGCATTGCAACAGGTTGCGTCCACTTTAGCAGCGCCACCAAGCATGAACTGGGGCCACTAAAAATTAAATTTGGTGAAACATAGCGGGAGTTTGAAATATCAACGCTGAATAGAAAAGCCCTTAAAATTAATTAGACGGAATAGACGGAGGAAATTGGGACGAAGAATTATAATACAACAATAAACAACAAAGTTTTCAATATGTTTATTTATTAACAATAATTAACTACTATTACACACAATATTATTAATATCTTTAGGTAGGTATATTTCAAAAAGATTGAATCGCTATATACCTAAGTGTAAGCCTTTTATTTGCCGCAATTCCAATAATGTGCTTCCTTGCAGTTTTAAAGGTCTATTATTATTTGCTGGATTAACAAAATTTTCCTCTTTGAAATGATCATTACAAAATAATATGGTGAGAAATCGGCTTCGACACTCCACACTTTTTCAAAATTTCGTCATTCATCGATGTTATTATAACCTATTTCTTGTTCCTATTTCCATCAGCATATAGTTATAAAATATTAATAAGTTTATTTACGCGGCTTCTAAAGTTAACTTTATACATAATTCTTTATTCCTGCTTGGAACACCGTGGAAAGATCTGGACATGCTTAACAATCCATAATGCAACCGCACACAGCACACAGCACATATTTTCCAGACATTATGTTCACTTTAATACAGCGGTACATTATAAATGCCTATTTAACTGCGTACGCAACAAAATTATTCGCTGATGTAATGCTTTGAGAGTAACTTTAAATTGAAATTATACTTGAAACTAAAACGTTCAATAATAATTACTAATGACAAATTATTAATAATAATTAATTATCATTGACTGCAGCTGTCAAAAACCGTGAAAAGTTACCTAACTTTGAATTTAAAAACAGCTTATAGTGGCCCCAGTTCCTGCATGAGGGCGCTGTAAAAATGGACGGAGGTTTTGAGAGGAAGTGTCCGGTATTATATTTTAAGGTATTTGGTATTGTTATTATGTATTTTTATTTCCATAGCAATGAAGGCATTTGAATACTTTATATTCTAAGTTGAGTTTAGGCGGTTGCCAAACTTCACATTTCGTTCAGATTTATGTACTTTATCAATTTACAACATTCTCAATTCCTCTGTAAAGGGGTTTTGTGAAAAAAATTTGATGAATTAGGTATATGGTATCCGTTCCAGAAATTAGAGCAACCTGAATTTTTCATTAATTTTTATCACGGTTATTGAAAAAATTACCTTTAAACTCGGATGAGGTAAACTCTGTAACTTGAAAACCAACCATCGGATTTAATTTTTTTTTTTGTAGAATATGTCCTTAATTTTAATGGGTTCTATATCGCCCTGTATTCGGAGTGCGCGAGTTACTGCATGATCACTCTGTAGAAAAAAATATTTTCTGTAATTGGTTAGATGAAATTTAAAATTTTTTAAATGATAAAACAGGCTCTGGCTTTTTTTTTGATAATTTCTCATTTCCATTAATTTTGACAGCTTAGTCGGCACTGCCTATGTATTAAACATTAAAGCTAAGATGACCAATTTGGACTAGCTATTTGACTCAATCAGTTTGACTTGACAACTGCGGAATAACTATAAGAAAAAACCTTCTTGCGCGTTAGTAAATAGTGAAAATTTGAAAACTTCCCGGCTCTATTGCGTGAAATGAAATGATGACACTCGAAAAATGCTTTCTCGATGAACGAAATGGAAAGAGAAAAAGCAGAAAGTTAGAGCTTCAAAAATTGTAGCCAGACAAACATTGTTGCCAGTTTGTAAATTTCCATATTTTATCTTTGTCATATTTTATTTTTATTAATATTGATCGACGTGCCATTAAATCATTAAGGAAAACGGAATTTGTTTTTAATTAATTAAAATATCATACCTTAATGCAATAAATCAATAATATCGATAATATTTAATAAAATAATTATTATTATAAAATAAAAACGTGTCTTTCTGTAAAAGCTCTAGGAATATGGCAACGTTGCCTGCATAACGGTTCATTTGACAAATTGAATAGTGTGCATTTGCAACAATACTAATAGCAATCAGGTAGAAAGAGAAAGAAAGAAAACCAGAAAAATATATTATGACTTGTTTGCAATAATAGCACCATTAACACCAACACCAACACCACCATTCACCCTTAATTACATTTTTTAAATTCGGTATTTCAGTGACGTCGTCAGTGTATCATTTCTCCTATTATAGCGACATATGTGTTATTGGAATAACTTTTTTTGTTTTTTCGTTATTCATGAATGTAATTATTAATTATTTAAATTTTGAAGAAACATCTTTTTTTTCTTAGCTTTAATAAAAAACAAAGAGAAATGGTTTTGTCTATGATGGTTCCTCCAAACTTATTATTAACTAACTGAGCACCTAATTTCTTATTAAAAGCCAACTTTTGCTTTGGGAGTATAAAAATCTTAAAAAAGTTAGATTACCGTAAGAGTGAATCACGCCTTAGTTCGACTCAAGCAGAGCAAGCAAACCAAAGGAAATAATTCTTGCTGACACAAAAAACCAAGATGGCGGCCATATTATGATTTTGACGTAGCGATGAGACTCAAAGCTCGACTTGCTATAATGGGACAAAATCGAAAAGTCGTAGAAAAAATGATGACTTTTTCAACAAATGTCTTTATGGTGACGTTAAAATCGCAGTGATGAAATTTGGGCGGTGTCAAAATGAAGACAATACCCGGAACTCGCGCCCGGTCATGCAAAAACAGCGATGAAGGAATCCAAATTGTGACTTTTCAAAGGCCAATTCGCGAGAAAAAATCGACCATTTTCGATCCGTCATATAGCTCCGCCATTTTTTAAATTTCGGCAAAAAAAATTGTAAAGACAAAAGAATTCTTCGACTACCTTGTACAAGTAGTGATTCCCGAGTTTGGCCGCCGTACCCTGAAATTGCGAAGAAAAAAATTTACGAATTTTTGTTGATTTTCGCATATTTTGCGTGAAAATGGGCCAAGTTTACAAAGAGAGAATGTGCGTTTCGGATATTTTTGTCTGTAAATTTGCGCGTAGGTGAAAATTGGTTCTCGCCGACTGCAAAATTTCGTCGTAATTGAAGCAATCGTTTGTCATTTAATAAGCTGTCATTCGATTTTGAAATGATTTTGAAAAAAATACCGTGATGGAGTTTTATCGAGTATAAGTCCTTTTTGCCGACCTTTGACGTGAAAAACCAAGGTACCTTTTTTTAGACAACAAACGTCTCTATCACACTGTTTTGTTATTTTTTTGATCGGTTAAAAATATTTCGAGAAAAATTAAAAAACGCTTTAAAATTAGCATCTTTTCAATCGTTTTTTTTTTAAAAGACGATTGCCGTTCACAAACCGCGAATTATCCAGGAAAATGTTTCAAATAAAAAAAATAGCATTTAAAGAACTACTAAAAAAAGCTCTAATTTGATTTTTCGCTAGGATGCACCATTTGTGATTTTTTTGTTTTTTATAAAAAAAATTATTTTTTTTGTTTTTTGAATAAGTCGCTTTTGTCGACTGTTCACGTAATTTTATTTTTGTAGGTAATGCGATTCTACCACACTGTTTTGTGGTTTATCCAATCGGTTTGAGAAATTTCGAAAAAAATTCGAAACCATTCGTGAGAAATGAAGCAACGTTTCAACTTTTCCTTCATTTTTATTTTGAAGCTCGCCTAATTTTTTTCCTAGAAAAACGATCTTTATAAAGTTTGTACGTCTGTCCTTTCCTTAAGTAACTGTGTAAACAGAATCCCTCCGCGATGTACCGTTGTCGAAAAAAAAACAAAAAAAAAGAACAGCCCTGCACGGTGGTTTTAAAATGTTCTTGTATTTAAATGAATTTTCGAGAGCCAATAATAGTTGACTTTTTATTTTATTTTGAGAAATTTAAATTCACCGCCCTCGTTCCGTAGGTATAATACTGTATTGTTGTTAATTTTCTAAATCGATGTCGTTCTCCGCGATCGAGGCAAAAATGCTATCGGAAAGAGGAACGTTATCTCGTCCGATAAGGCACCGTTGAATACTCGTACCTACCATTGAGAAGCCTGTCGATCCATTATGTATTCTTGGTTTCCCTTAATTTTGTTCGTTATTAATTATTTCAAAATGTGCGGTTTAACCGGTAAGTTTTTTTGTATCATTAATAGATAATTTATACAGGGTGGGTCATCGAAAAGGTAACAAGCCTAATAATTTGAAAAGTGAAGATGTATGCGAAAAACGCCGAAACAGGTCGATTTTGTTATCGGGGGGGGGGGGGGGACATATTTTAATTCGTGACAAATTTAACTACCCCAAGCTCACCTCCTTGGCAGGGGTAGCTACCCCTTTGCTTATCGTCATAGGGAACAGATATCGAGTGATACATCATTTGAAAGCTACTTGAATTCTCTTTACAACTATATCCAAAATTTTGGGTTTTGCTTACATACAGGGTGGCCTACATACAAGTGTGTAAGGCGAGTTACGTTTTCGTTGGGGCACCCTCTGTATAGTAAGCGAAACCCAAAATGTTGGATATCGTTGTAAGCACTTCAAAAACATTCTATCAGTTTTATCAAAAAATGCCTCATTTTTTTATAATTTGATATTGCAAGTTTTGAATTTTACTCCAAAAGCAAAAATTGGCTTTTAATAAGTCATTACTCAGTTAATAATAGGTTTGGATCAACCATAGGCAAAACCATTCTCTTTGTTTTTTATTTAAATTAAGAAAAAAGATATCAAAAAATAATTTATTTATAATATTTTATTTGACGTGGTATAGCCAGCCACGTTTTGGCTTTCGGTCCTTTTATTTTCCATTATTGACATCCTACGTTATTGTCCACCAAATTATGTTTTCTTTATTTTTTCTTTAATTTTGTAATAATGCACGACTCCAAAGCAAATCGTTGCTGATGGAGGCATCCCAAATCCCAAATGTTATATTATTTATTCAAACTTGTCAATAATAATTATTTTATAAGAAAGCGAGATGGTCCCTTCTCCCATTACCGTCCTTAATCGCTCGTAATTGCAATTTAATAACTTTTTAAATACTTTTAACAGTCAGTAATAGGGGTAGGTGGTAGGTATTCTATAAAAGTGCAGACTAATGGTTTAAGTAATATTTGCATGAACGATTTTTATTTTCTTACTACCCCTACGGCTTAATTATCTTCTTTAGTTTATTTTTCTTTTTTAATTTTCTAAAATTATCAAGGGAAAAAAAACTCAACCTGAACATAACCCGACTTACGGCCAATATTACATCAACGCTGGTTAAGTTAACTGGCAGATTTCTGAGCCCGATTTTGAAGTTAATATTATGACAAGAGTAATTAAATTGTAATAATTTCGACCTATAGTCTATATCTTCTCCAGAAACGACCACAGAAATCGGCCAGTTAACTTAACCAACGTTTATAATATTGGCCGTTAGTGGAGGGGAGGGGCTAGTGGAGGGGAATTCTAGTTGCTAAAGCGCGACATTGCCCCTTTAATGTATAAAAAAATCGGAAGAAAAAAAATAAACAAACAATTAAGATTTTTTCATATCCAAGGTGCGATTGTAGCTGCGATTTTATCGTTTTGGAAACGGAAATTTTGAATTCAGCAGCAATTTGGACGGGTTTTTAACTTGATTAAAAAAAAAAACATTTTTTTGGTTCACGTGGTTTATAACAGATGCTTA
This sequence comes from Malachius bipustulatus, assembly GCA_910589415.1. Taxonomy (NCBI): domain Eukaryota; kingdom Metazoa; phylum Arthropoda; class Insecta; order Coleoptera; family Melyridae; genus Malachius; species Malachius bipustulatus. The sequence goes on along the minus strand of OU342636.1, from coordinate 9,259,881 downwards.
CCCCCTCCCCTCAATTGACAAAATCGCATTGCGCTTTAATAATATGACACGCACAAATGATCAGTCACGTGACTTTTTTTTTACCTGTCAGACTAGTCATTTTTTGTAAAAAAAAGTCGATAGTAAAAGTTGTCTTTTTTTGTTAAGTTTTCGACTCTATTTTTTTTAAATAAAACCTATAGGTATTTTATACAGGTGTCCCAGAAAAAAGGGACAAATTCTATGGTAGAATATTTACTTGATTTAAAGACAAAAAGTCTTAATGAACCTACCCTCTAAATTGAGTATTAACGGAGGGTGTTCAATGTACTAAAAAAATTACTTTTTTTAGTAAGTCCGAAACGGCTTAATATTTTTTAATGATTTTTTTGTCGTTTTTTTCATAATTACATATTATGTTATTTCCATATTTTTATTTTTCCAAATTATTTCCATTAAATAAATAAATAAATATTATATGGCTGTGGTAAAGCCCAAGTGTCAGAAGTTTTTAGAAAATAACCTACCCTCTGACGTAACCTAACGACTGCTGTGAAGCAGCCGGAACCCCCTTTTTAACGTAATACCTCCGGGAGCAATTTCCATTAATTTAATATTACAGCGATTATTATGTGTGTGTAATTTGAAACAGGGACGTAGGTACGATATAGATAAGGTGTTCAACTTTTTTACCCCCCAATTTTTACGCCACTGGAAACATTTTTTCAAAAGATATAGTACATTTCTGGTACAAAAAGTTGAAAAAGTTTGATGGGTAAATTTTCAACAGTTTTTGAGATATATACGATTTAGACATTAGAGAGAGACAAAAATTTATAGTTTTTTTGCCAATGTTTTCAAGAAATTAACAGATTTGACGTGAGGCTTCTTCTTCTCCAGATCACCCGACCATGAAATAATCCCAGTTACGTTTCCTATAGCGCTGTGAGATCAACTTTTTTTTGTTTTATTTATTTTTTAATTTTTATTATGTAAATATTTCTGAACTTTCCCCTATTAAATTGTGCATATCTCCAAAACTGTTGAGAATTTACCTACCAAACCTTATGTCTTTTTTGTAACAGAAATGTCTAGCTTTTGGAAAAATATGTCAAAAACAAAATTTATTCGGTTGCGGTTAAATTGGGGGGTAAAAAATTTGAACCACTAACCACTTATATCTACCGTATACGTCTTTGGTTCAAATTACATAGAGGTATGTAATAATTATTTCTGGTAAATTTGACTAAATAATAGAAGAAAAACACCAAAACGGCTTATTTTTTTTAAATAATTTTTGTGAGTTATACAAAAGGTTTTTTTTACATTGAGCACCCTGTAATTTCTTCGTTAATACTCAATTTAGAGGATAGCTTCATTAAGACTTTTTGGTCTTAAAGTTTTTATTTTATTTTAATGAACTATGCAACCTTAGAAGTTTGTCCTCTTTATTCTGGGACACCTGTAATAACACCGTAAGATAAGGGATCGATAAAAAAACACAATTTTATGACTAATAAGAATCTGAAAAAAATTGGCATAGTTTCAGTCATTGCTGAAACATGTCGAAAAATCAAAATTTTTTATTTTAGGAATTTTTTGTTTATTTTGTATTGACATAAAGACAATAATTTTTTATATGCAATTGACATTACAAACAATTTCAAAGCCGACTAGATCCTAGAAGCTTTTTATATTCAACTTTTATTTTTCTCATGGCGCTCATATAAAAATGGTTTACCTACCTAAAATATTAATTTATTATTTTTTTTTCAATTTTTTTACAAAAATACTTGCAAGTAATAAAGATCTTTACACCATAATTACATTTTTAATAAATTTTTAAATAATAATAATGATTCTCGTTATCCTCTTTTTATTAGAAAACCAAAAATACCATCAAAAAGAGTCAACATTCAGGCAAAGGCGGAATAATTAATTCGTAAAAACAACTAAAAGTATGACTTGATTTAGTTTTATTTTTTTAAATTTGTCAAATTTCCATTTTTTACTGGATTTATATTTTCTAATAATGAAAGTTTTCAATAATAAAAACACCAATAGTGAAGAGTGAAACTTAGCAGGATTTTTTTTTCTTAAACGATAAAAAAAAATTTCCCATAGGATGCGTGCTTTAATGGCGGCTTTACACGATGCCAGTAACTGAGACGAGTTACTAGAACCGAGTACTGGAGTTTAGCAACTCTCCTAGTGTAAACAAATAATTTTATATTCCAGTAACACTCGTTCCAGTAAACCTTTCCAGTCGAGTAAATAGAAAGCCCTTCTATTCACTGGCACAAGTACCTAGGTATCCCCACCGTCCGTCCTACTGGACTGGCAGGGACACTATTTTCTTTCTTTTTTCTAGCCAGCCGTTTTCTCTTTTTTGGTTCTAGTTCCTCTTCTTATATGTCTAACAATGCATCCCGCATTGACTTTAAATTAATAATAAGCATTCTTTTGATAATACGCTTTTGATTCAAATTCATTTTAGTAAAATAAATTCATAACTTATAAATATTGTACTTCAAATTGACATTTAATTGAATACTCGTACATTAAGTAGGTACTGGAAACCGTGTAGAAACCACTGTCCGGAATAGTATATTGTATACCTAGGCGGTAAAGTGGCACTTTTCAGGCCTCAAGAAGATATGGCCAGGCGAGGCGCAGCCGAGGCTGGCCACTTCTTGAGGCCTGAAAAGACACTTTACCGCCGTGGTTTACACATAATTTTTTATCCTACACAATAATAATAATACCTAGTAGGTAATAATATATTTTTTTTTTTGAAAAAAATTTGTTTGAAAGAAAATTTATTGAATAACTACATATGTTTGCTTAATACATTACTATCAGTAAGCGTAGATTAGTTAAATTACAATCAGTACCTAATTTATTTTTTGACAATTCGGACAAATACGTTAAAATTACACTTTCACTATATTTCTTAATTTGCTTGGAAGCACACTATTCCATAAACAGTTTGTATTGGAGGTTATATTTTGCTTTCGATTTTTCTGGTAATAAATCAAGCGTGACTTGCTTTGCTTTAGCTCTAATTTCTATGACGGAGTGAAATACAATATTTCTTCTGATTCATTATCCGTTAGTTCCATTGTAATTCAAATCTAATATCTTCAATAACTTCAAAGTTTAAATCATCAAATCTTCAATAATTAATTTTTAATTTGCTGGGTCTTGCTGGTCTATTGACATTGACAGATTGACATACAGCTAGCTTGCTTGCTATTGGTTCCCTCTGGAAATAGCTTCAATTGCAATTGGGTGGCCCTCTAGCGTGAAAATATAAAAATAATTTTACCGCCTAGGCAGGAAAAGTGGCACTTTCTCCGGGGGCATGCAGTCGAGAAAGTTCAATTTTCTTATGGGGTAGGATAAAAAAACACTTGCTTCCAGTACTCGGTTCTAGTAACTCGCGCCAGTTACTGGCATCGTGTAAAGCCGCCTTTATCTGTGACTCACTCTACGATTGTGTTTATACTTGAGAGGGGAGGGGGGCATTTTGGTTGGTAGCGCTCACTGACGGAAAGAAGTCTAAACTGTTTTTTTTTTACCAAATTTGACAGCTAGTTAAGTTTAATTAATGCGAGGAGAGCCACTTTTTTATCGATTTTCTTTTTTTTATTACAATTTAGAAAAATATAATTTATTTTCTTGTAAAAACGTTCTTCTAATCTAAAGGTACGGGTTATTAGGATTGAGAGCTCTACATTGTCAATTTCTGTTAAAGATTGGCATTTTATTAATTTTTTCAAATCACACGAAGTTTAATGTATTTTAATTAACTTTATTTATGATCGTAAAATACGTATAGTATGCAACACGTTCTTCTACTTTTTTAGTTTATTTATTGCGCATTCATGATTGAAAACACTTATTTAAATTACCTAAACTACGAAATTTGTAGTAAACTGATTTATTGTTAATGTTAATGTATTTTTATGAATTTTTTGTCACTATTTTAATTATTCCTATTATTGCTCTCTGTTAATACATAATTAATTTGATGATATTCTCTAACTACATCTCCACTTCCAAATTATTATTATTTTTTGTATTTTTTGTTAAAATTAGATTATCTGACAACAGCGCTAATCTCGATCTATTCACTGATGATCAGCTTCCATTTTGGCCGAAAGTGGTTGTCGTTGCGATTTATACAGGATGTCCCAAAATAACTCTTCATAATGTTTAAGCGTGATAGGGGATATCAATACAATTTTTCTCTATAAAAATTTATATAAAAAGTTAGTTTTAAAGGCCTGGATGTGAAAATAAAAAAAATAGTTTTTTATTAATATCTTAAAGATCTTTCCTTCGATTTTGGTGAAATTTGGCAGCGTTGTTCGTTGTAATAATACTCAAAGTTACTGCATAAAAATTATGAGTTCTAGTGGCGTCTCGAAGGGGGGGGGGGGGGGTCACGAATAATATTGATCAATAAGTGTACGCCACTGACTTATTTACAAATTTTTTATTTTTATTTTCTGGTTGAGCAATTAAAAATACAACTTTTTTGTCTCCTGATATTTTTTCGTAGCTACTTCGTATTTGAGAAAAAAAATTAAAACCGCATCAATGTTGAAAAACCTACCTCACCAATATTATTGCAAAGAAAAATGTACGCCACTGACTTTTTTTAAACATTGATATTTTACCAGATTAAGCAAACAAAAATAAAACTTTTTTATCAATAGAAAGAAATAAAACAAATCGTGTAGGTCAAATGGGTATAATTTCAAATATCTTGTCTACCGGTTTCGGGCTTGGACACCCATCTTCAGGACAATTGTCAGTTTTACAATAGTCGAAAATATGAGAACAGCACAATAGAACAATTAATACACGTATTTAACATGAACACGTGGGGGTAAAAATTTGTAAAATTCGTAAAATATATAATATCACATAATTTGATATACTTTCGTAAGTGGAAAGTAGGTGTGGGTTGAGTTGAAGACTCTGTAGGTTTATACCTTACATATTAAAATTAAAACATTGAAATTATTAACAAGTAAAACGGACAAATGTCGTGAGGCGACATTCTCCGGTGCGGGTTCAATTAAAACAACCGCCACATTTTTACCCCCACGTGTTCATGTTAAATACGTGTATTAATTGTTCTATTGTGCTGTTCTCATATTTTCGACTATTGTAAAACTGACAATTGTCCTGAAGATGGGTGTCCAAGCCCGAAACCGGTAGACAAGATATTTGAAATTATACCCATTTGACCTACACAATTTGTTTTACTTCTTTCTATTGATATCTTAGTTGGGTATACCATGGCCGACAATCAGTTTTATTATTAAAACTTTTTTGTCTCTTGATATTTTTTCCTGTCTTACGTTGTTTTCAAGAAAAAAAATTAAAATCGTTTCAAGGCATGTCGAAAAATTGAGATTATTCTTTTCATATTCTGATGAATATTATTGCAAAAAAAAATGCCACTCACTTATTCACAAGTTTTGTAATTTTTTCTGGTTAAGCAACTAAAAATACAACTTTTTTGTCTCCTGCTATTTTTTGTAACTTACTTCGTTTTTGAGAAAAAAAATTACAGCCGCATCAATGCATGTCGAAAAATTGAGATTATTCTTTCCAACCTCACCAATATTATTGCAAAGAAAAATGTAGGTACGCAACTGACTTTTTTTAAAGATTGATATTTTAGTGTATTTTTTAACAAAAAAATACACTATTGAGGACGACATCACTTTTCGAAAATCACCCAAACTCATCAAATGTCCACCGATCATGACCCCCAGATTACGAAAAAGTGGTTTTCCAAAATTCACCTGCCCACGATATATATATATATATATTTATATACAAATATGAAAGTTTTATTAGAGCCGTGATTATAAATCATGAAAATATAATTTTCGGGCATTTAAAGCTCATTAATAAAGTGCTTTCAATGGCAGACAGCACACGCAACCATCTAGAGCCCCTCGAAGCTGCAGACGGACCGTTTCGGTCTTTTTATGACCTCATCAGTACAGCATATCGAGATGGAATCCAGAGGCTACGATGCTGTCCGCCATCAAAAGCTAGGCCTTTGTATCCACTCAGTTCCACGGAACCAAGTGACTTACAACGCCTTTCGCTCCATTGTTAGATGGGCGAATGGAATGGCATCTTCCGGCAGTGGTCAGCACTGGCCGAGGAGAGGTGAAGCCTAAAAGCATATAAAACTGCACCGGGCCGCCGTCTCTGATGGTCGCAAGCTGGCACACATTGCTGGTAGTTCTTGCCTCCATTGTTAGATGGCGAAAGGCGTTGTAAGTCACTTGGTTCCGTGGAACTGAGTGGATACAAAGGCCTAGCTTTTGATGGCGGACAGCATCGTAGCCTCTGGATTCCATCTCGATATGCTGTACTGATGAGGTCATAAAAAGACCGAAACGGTCCGTCTGCAGCTTCGAGGGGCTCTAGATGGTTGCGTGTGCTGTCTGCCATTGAAAGCACTTTATTAATGAGCTTTAAATGCCCGAAAATTATATTTTCATGATTTATATTTATATATTTATATATACAGGGTGTCCCAATATTCCATGGACATGGAGCAACCACAGATTACTGAGGTAAAAAAAAGTCGCTCGGACCAAACTTATCTCTATACCAAAGTGCTTCGTTTGTCCTTTAGAGGGCTTCAAAGTCTTTTGAAAATTTTAGTTTTTTTGAAATAGCTCAAAGTCGGCTGATTCCAATTTGATGAAATTTGGTAGGTGAGCTTCTTATTAAAAGTACTAACTTCAGATGTACATGATAATTTGACGGAAACCCGGAAAGGGGTGAAACTACCCCTACCCTCCATTAAAATCGATCGTAATTATTGATAGGGTAGCAGGAACGCTGTTCATGTTTTTTTGTTTGAAAGATACATCGTTTTAGTCCATTTTTGGTTTCCTACAAAAATCTGTATCTTTCCGAGGTGCTATGTGATAAAATAAATTAGTCGATGTTAACTAAATTTTTATTTCATTCTTTTAATTTGAAATCAAATTTTCAATTGTCAGGTGATTATTTTATCTAATCTCATAAAAGATGCTCGATGTGGGCGCCGGTTTGGACCCTAGAAAGTTCCATCCTGCGCAAAAAAATTATTTTAACTTTTCTTGGAACCTCGTCGTTTTGCAAACTGTTTACTGCGTTTGAAAAAAACCGTTTGCAAACATCTGAAAAAAAAACCGAACCATACTAAACATCTTTTATGAGATTAGATCAAATAATCACCTCACAATTGAAAATTTGATTTCAAATTAAAAGAATGACATAAAATTTTGGTAAGGTGTCATCGTCTAATTTATTTTATCACATAGCACCTCGGAGAGATACAGATTTTTGTAGGAGACCAAAAATGGGCTGAAACGATGTATCTTTCAAACAAAAAAACATGAACATCGTTCCTGCTACCCTATCAAAAATTACAATCGATTTTAATGGAGGGTAGGGGTAGTTTCACCCCTTCCCGGGTTTCCGTCAAATTATCATGTACATCAGAAGTTAGTACTTTTAATAAGAAATTCACCTACCAAATTTCATCGAATTGGAATCAGCCGACTTTGAGCTATTTCAAAAAAACTAAAAATTTCAAAAGACTTTGAAGCCCTCTAACGGACAAACGAAGCACTTTGGTATAGAGATAAGTTTGGTCCGAGCGACTTTTTTTTATCTCAGTAATCTGTGGTTGCTCCATGTCCATGGAATATTGGGACACCCTGTATATATATTTCTCCAAAATCGCGAAATTTCGATTTTCAAAACGCTCCTGTAGCTTTATCTTTCAAGATTAGTGAACGAAATTTTGGATTCTTGTAAAGCTGAGGAATGACTTTAGATTTTCGTTGAAAAAATTTCCAAAAGTCACGTTACTTCTACAGGGTGTCCCTTCAAAGTTCCACATATCCGGTTTTTGTCATCTCATTTCAGGTCGCAGTTTTGAATCTAGGAGGATGAAATTTTTGTGGGAGTAAGATATTCACAAGGAGTGGTCTGGTATTGCACTTGAGCAAAATCGGCCGAGCCGTTTCAAAATGGCAGCCATTTTAATTTTTGGAAAAAGGACTATTTTTTGAACCCCTGTATAAGCTAGATAGAAAAAGAGTTTTATATCAAATTCACAATATTGGAAGTAAATGACTTGAAATTTAATTTCATGCAACAAAATTTGCATTTTTTCTATTAATAAGCCAGTGGCGTGGGTAGAAAAAGGGTAAAAATGGCTAAATTTCTCCAACAATTTATGAGCACATTTTTGAAGTAATTGAACTGAAATTTTTACAGTAGACAACTATACTAATAGACTTCAACCCTTGAGAATTTCAAAAAGTAAATAAGAAAAATGGCGGAGATATTCGATTTTTTTTTACATGATGTTTTTTTTAAATTAATTTCTCTAAATTTTTAAAAACGTTCCTGTAGCTTCATCTTTCAAGATTAATGAACGAAATTTTTTACTCTTATAAACCTTAGGGCTGACGTTTGATTTTCGTAAAAAACATTTTCCTAGAGTTGTGTTACTTCTACAGGATGTCCCTCCGAATTTCAGAAAAAAAACCGTCCGTGAGGCACGGTTTCTGGTCGAAGTTTTCAATCTAGAGCGCTGAAATTTTTTTGGTAGTAAGATACCTTCAAGTAGTCGTCTGGTACTGTATTTGAGTAAAATAGGTAAAGACATTCCAAAATGGCGGCCTTTTCAATTTTTGGAAAATGGCTAGATTTTGAACCCCTAAATAGGCAAGATCAAAAACTTTTAAACAAAATTAACAAGATTGGAATAAACTTATTTGAAATTTGAGCTAATGCAATACAATTTGCATCATTTCTATTAATAAGCCAGAGGCGTGGGTAGGAAAAGGGTAAAAATGTCTACATTTCTATAAACATTCATGAGCTTATTTTTGAAGGAATAGAACGGAAATTTTGATAGTAGACAACTATACTAATAGCATTTAACCTTCAAAAATTTCAAGAAGTAAATATAAAAATGGCGGAGATATTCGAATATTTTTACATGATGTTTATTCCTCTAAAATTTCAAACTTTCGGTTTTCAAAACTCTCCTTTCAGTTTTTTCAGAATTTATTAAAGGTAGTGTAAAAAATAGTATTTTTCAAGTAAAGTTAGCCAGTGGCGGGCATAGGAAAAGGGACAAAATTGTTAAATTTTGCCAATTTTTTTGATTTTTAAATTTAAAAATCCATTCTAAGGCACGTGTTTAAACGAAATGAAATGAAATTATCACAGGAAATTTTTCACATTAAAGCACTACGCTAACATGACATGACTATGGAAAATTTCAGAAAGCCAATAATTTAAAAAGCGGTGAAAATATTCATAATTGAATCGCATAAAAATACACTATTTCTGCGATTGATGCGCAAGAAGGTTTTTTAATATTAAGGAACTAAAAATACAGCTTTTTTGTCTCTTAATATTTTTTCCTATCTTACGTTGTTTTCAAGAAAAAAAAATTAAAATCGTTTCAAGGCACGTCGAAAAATTGAGATTATTCTTTTCATTCTGACGAATATTATTGCAAAGAAAAATGTATGTCACTCACTTATTTACAAGTTTTGTAATTTTTTTCTGGTTAAGCAACTAAAAATACAACTTTTTTGTTTCCTGATATTTTTTTGTAACTTACTTCGTTTTTGAGAAAAAAAATTAAAGCCGCATCAATGCGTGTCGAAAAATTGAGAATATGCTTTCCAACCTCACCAGTATTATTGCAAAGAAAAATGTAGGTACGCAACTGACTTTTTTAAAGATTGATATTTATTAATATTAAGGAACTAAAAATACCACTTTTTTGTCTCTTAATATTTTTTCCTATCTTACTTTGTTTCCAAGAAAAAAAAATTAAAATCGTTTCAAGGCATGTCGAAAAATTGAGATTATTCTTTTCATTCTGACGAATATTATTGCAAAGAAAAATGTATGTCACTCACTTATTTACAAGTTTTGTAATTTTTTTCTGGGTAAGCAACTAATAATACAACTTTTTTGTTTCCTGATATTTTTTCGTAGCTTGCTTCGTTTTTGAGAAAAAAAATTAAAGCCGCATCAATGCGTGTCGAAAAATTGAGATTATTCTTTTCAGTCAGACGAATATTATTGAAAAAAAAAAGAACTCACTACTCACTCTGTATAACCAGCTAGGTACTTACAGTTCTCAAAAACTTATGTGGGGGGGATCGCGTTGGTGTCTGAGATATGCTCATCGGAATCTTCCTTTTTTCAGACAACTTCGACACAGTGACCATGAAGGAACCCGTTAGCTGCCAAATGGTAAATATAATTTTTATTAATTAATAATTAAGTACCTAACTGATAGAGGGTGTCATCAAACTAGGACCCCATCAGTAATTTTTTTGTTGTTTTTGTAATTATCGAAAATTGATCACAGATTCATTGTATTAATTTATTTTGCAATTCATCGAAAATGACTGGATGTCAATAACGTAAAATTTACAATTTTTTTAGGATGAAATTGTTGAAGATCAAGTTATGAAAGAAACTGATGAGCAAACCTGGGAAATGGCAATTGTCTGCTCTGATACTGTTGTCCCGACAATTTCATGGTTTACTTCGGAAAGGCTGCAGAAAGCTATAGGTGATGCTATCCATACTGTCATTGATATTGAAGATGCCCCCATCCCTTTCTTTGATAAGTTCGAGGTCAGCATTGATAAGAGCTGCATCCAAGTCACATGCTTCATGGATATTCCAAGCGATATGAACAATAATGCTTTCTGAACGACACACTTACTCTAACGGTATGGTGAAGACAGAGACATCGATGTTTCAATGGTTATTTCCATCTCATCAGTCTGTCACATCACCACCACTAGAGAAGTGTGCCGATCAGAAAGAAAATCAAAAGCTTTAAGCAAAATGATTTGTCGGAAACATAGTGACTTGCATGGCAAATGCCATCTGATGACTGAAAAGTAGAACTTTCAATGTGTCAATCAGAGACTCTCCCAGAGAAATCTGCAATTTTTCACTACCAACGCTGACAGTTCACTGAAAAACCAATTACCTTGCGAATCTCAGTAAACCAATCAGAGATGGATTGGTTTACATTCTCTGATTGACACATTGAAAGTTCTGCTTTTCAGTCATCAGATGGCATTTGCCATGCAAGTCACTATGTTTCCGACAAATCATTTTGCTTAAAGCTTTTGATTTTCTTTCTGATCGGCACACTTCTCTAGTGGTGGTGATGTGACAGACTGATGAGATGGAAATAACCATTGAAACATCGATGTCTCTGTCTTCACCATACCGTTAGAGTAAGTGTGTCGTTCAGAAAGCATTATTGTTTTTCAACAATCGGATTGCTGTAATTGATATAATAATTTATTATTATTCAATTTGTTTCCAAGCGATATGGTTAATTGATCAAGTGAAGAAGTTGTCCCCTTTCGAAGAAACGTCCCTTGTTGTTGTGGAAGAAAAAGATGTTCGTGAAATTCATGTTTATATCCCGAAATTCAACTTAAGAGATGGACATGATATATGTATTGAAGGTACTCAAAAGAACAACGCCAGCTCCCAAAACAAAACTCTGAAAGATTAGGAAAACTATATCGCGTTTGGGTGTAGGCTGTGCTGCTAGATTTCTAATAACAGACCCGTCTTCCGTTGTTAAAAAACTGAAATATGAGTTACGTGTAGGAATGGGCAAGGCTTATTTCTGGGACTGTACAAACAATAAAGGACACCCTCAAGGTGCACATTTGTGTAAATATCACCTCATCTTATTGTAGGTATCTTTTAATTGAGCAATTTTAGATAAGAGACCAGAAGACGCTTTCTTTTAATTATTATTTTCAATAAAATGTATCTATGAATTTATCCGATTAATAATAAATCATAATTATAATTATTATTGTCTATTATTATTATTTTTCTTTATCCATCACCATAACCAATCGACTGTATTCCTGTCAATGCGATCAAAAGAGTTTTTTCGTGGTTTCATTTAACAAAATTGTGTAGTGAAAATGGCATTTGAAGTACTAGTCAAAATTAAGAGCGGGTCGAAATTTTAATATTATTAATTATAATTATTGTTTCTATGGAAGTCAAAATGGTATAATCTGCAGTGGAATTTCTGTAATCTTAAAAAAAAAAGTTGAGATTGTTTTAACTTTTGCCATTTTATCGAAATAATTTTTTCGAGTCCCAAGCAATAACAAAGCGAAAGTGCAGTTTTATTTATTTCAAAATAACAATAATTGAAGGAGGGAGAATTTAAAATTTCTGGGGAATCGTTCCATATACCTCCTAGGACGACGGTAATCCCGTTTCAAATTTGAAGGCAAATAGTAATTTCTTCAAAAATAGGACGACGTTTGAGCCGCTTCAATGCCGGCCCTGACAGTGGCGCACGATCAAGATCTTATTGAAAGGGTAGGGTAATAACGAAATTTTTTAAGAAATAATTTAATAATTACTCCAAGCATGCTGCTGTTGCTTGAAAATATATTTTGTATACAGTGTGTTCAGTTTAATTACTTATTTTAATAAGAAGTTCAGTAATAGATATACCTATGATTTTGGTACAGGTGGCAGTCGATGGAGTTCTTTCTGAGACCTTTTCCATCAATGCCGGTGTGCCTCAGGGATTCATTTTATCTCCGGCTCTCTTTCTAATATTTATAAACGACTTGCTTGGAACAACAAAAAATCCAATATACAGTTTTGCCGACGACAGTACACTCATATCTTCTTATATGTTCAAAATTTGCAAGAATTTGTTTAAACGACAACGTAAAATAAATTGCTGGTCTTTATACTTGATTTACGAGTGATGTGGGTGGTTGTTTTTGGTGATTTTTGCCCTGTGTATTGACTGGGGTCCATACCCTATAGGTAATTATCCAGTTGAATCTGTGATTATTCACATGGTTGAGTAATTACAACATCTTATTTATGCGCCTATACCCACTTGGTGTAGTTTTGTTAGTTATCTTATTTTTTGTTCATTACATTAATTGATAAATAATTAATTTTAATATCCGTACACTCTCGCTCGCAAGTTATTTTAACTGGCAACACATTATACATCCACGACGTATGTCTGGGTGTACCCTCAAGCATTTCGCAACATGTGGACCTGCAAGGTGTGTAATGGTAAATACTCCCCCCGATTTGACGACGTCCTTGAGTGTTTCAAGTGCGAGCATGCATTTCACATAATGTGTGTTAATGTGGATCAGGCCACCTATCGGTCACTCCGGGACACTAAGTCTCCCTGGTTTTGCCTGACCTGTGCTGGAGATTCCGGACAGAATTCTCCCTACTCGAGTCAAAGACGGGATGATGGTACTGTACCTTCGGCTGATGTTTTGCTGTATTTGAAACGTATTGAAACGACATTCTCCACACAATTCAATGATGTTAAGAACGAACTTTTTTCAATACAGTCGACTTTGCGAACTCAATGCGAGGTCAATGAAAAGCTGTTGGAAGAGATGAAGCTTATTAAATCTGAGAACCAGGAGTTGAGAAAAATTCTTGCTTCTACACGTGGATCTGGTTCGTCGACCATATCATGCGCTGGCACGGGGATACAGCATCCACCTTTGTCCTATAGCGAAGCTACAACAAAGAAAATTCCAGTCGTCATAAAACCAAAAGACCCGAAGCAAAAAAACTCCTCTACGAAGGTGGATCTGTTAAAGTCAATTGATCCGGTGGCTTCAGATGTGGGCATAGTCGGGGTGAGGCATGTCTCTGGTGGGGCGCTGGTTGTTGATTGCTCCTCTGCTGAACATGCTGATAGATTGAAGAAGATGACTAAGGAAAAGCTGTCTGATAGATATGATGTCAATGAAGTTGCTAGACTGCACCCTCGGGTCAGGATTGTGGGCCTGTCTGAGAAGCTCGACTCGGAGTCTTTGTTGCGGTATCTAACAGCCCAAAACAATACCTTGTTCAACAATGATTGTAGAGTCGATCTTGTCTCTCTAACTCCAGTGAGGAATAGGGCTCAGGTTTATCAGGCTGTCATTCAGGTGGAGGTTTCTACCTATAAGAGAGTTCTTCATGCTGGTAAGGTGGTGGTTGGATTCGATTCCTGTCCAGTTTTTGACGCTATTGACCTTATCCGTTGTTACAACTGTTGCAGTTTCCACCACGTCTCCTAGAAAATGTATAGGAGTGAGATAATTTGTCCTAGATGTGCTGGTAGTCATGCCGTCAAGTGCTGCACATCCACTGACTTACAATGTATTAACTGCATCAACTTTAGTAAAATTGTACCTGGGATCAGTGTTACACATGCTGCTTGGGATCACGAGTGCGAGGTCTATAGAAGGAAGTTACAGTTATTGAGGGGGGATATACTGGGTGATTCATAGCAATTATCTTGTAATCGCGTTTCCTCTGAGCCTAATTCAGACAATCTATTTGGTTCAGTGAGATCCTCAATTCGAGTAAATGGATATTACCAGAATGTCAGAAGCCTGAACAATAAGTTTTTATCCTTTTTCAATAACACCATTGTGACTGAATATGATTTCATTGTCTTGAGTGAGACATGGCTCGTTTCTGACACCCAGGATGACGCTTTCGTGGACACTTCCAGATATATTGTCTACCGTAAAGATAGGAATCTTTCTGCGGTGGGGGTTTCTCGCGGAGGTAGGGTTCTGATTGCGGTAAATACAAAATTTCATTCAAGCCTTGTGCCTTTAGCACGTGAGCTGTGTGTTCCATCTATTGATATTGTGTGTGTTTCTGTTAAATTTTCTCGTAGCCCCACCCCTCATATTATCTGTGTACATTCCACCTAGTTTATCTTCGCATGAGTATCTGTCCTTCTGTGATTATCTCATCGATCTTGAGGCCCTTTACACCAATAACCACGTAATAATATTAGGCGATTTCAATTGTCCTAGGCTGGCTACTATTAAAACCTCTTCAGGTGGTGCAACTGATTCCAACGTTAGACATTTATACCAAACATTTGAAGCACTAAATCTTGTTCAGCTTAACTCTGTGAAGAACTGCAACAATTGTATTCTGGACCTCGTTCTCTCGGATTTCCCTCTGGATTCCCTTAGAGCTGAGGATCCTCTGGTTAGAGAGGATAATCACCATCCTGCCCTGGAAATTCATTTCCCATCTGACTCGGTAGATTTACCTACAAACACTAAGAACACAAAGTCTTCTGTCCCTTCGTTCAATTTTAAACTGGCAAATTTTCAGGGCTTGTATGAGCATCTCTCTGCTGTTGGTTGGAGCTCGATACTTGATGCTTGTACGGATGTTGACGCGGCGTGTGATCTGTTTTATTCAGTACTGTTTAATGCATTCGAATTATTCGTCCCCAAAACAAAACCTGCTCCTAAGTATAGATATCCACCTTGGTTTACGGATTCAATTATAGCTGACTTAAAAAGGAAAGCCTATCTTCATCGTTCTTTTAAACGGTCTGGTAACTGTAACGCTCATAGAGAATTCAAACACCTCAGGTCATCACTTAAGCGTGATATTGCACATTCGTATCAGAGCTTCATTTCCCAGACTGAAGAACACTTAGTTAGTGATCCAAAAAAATTTTGGTCGTTTGTCAATAATCGTCGAGGTCCACCCGGCCCTCCAGATACTATGAAATGCAGTGGTAGCTCTGTAACTGGTCTTCCCAATATTCTTATGTCCTTCCGCGACTTCTTCGATCAATCACCGGTAGCTGTGAACAAAAACACGTATGTGAATACATTCTCGGCATCAAATGTTTCTACGCTTACCGTGTCATCATTTACTGAGTCTGAAGTATGCCGTGTTCTGAAAGCTTTCAAAAACTCTAAAACTACCGGTCCAGATGGCATTCCCTCTTTTCTCCTACGTGACTGTGCTTCAATATTCTCCTACCCCCTCGCCAAAATTTTGAACCTTTCAATTGTTTCTGGAAGATATCCGACTCGGTGGAAACGTTCCAAGGTGATACCCGTCTTCAAAAAAGGCGACAAAACTGAGATCTGCAACTACAGGCAAATTTGTATAGCACCCAACTTTGGGAAGGCATTCGAGCAACTTTTATACAGAGTGTTATACCCGCATGTTAGACTTCTTATCTCTTCAGCTCAGCACGGTTTCATGAAAGGTCGGTCCACTATTACCAACCTGTTTACTTTCTCCCAATACGTCTCAGAGATTATCGACTGTCGTTCCCAGGTTGATGTAGCATATATGGATTTTTCTAGGGCCTTCGATATAGTTAGGGCCGCGGTGACAAAAGTGTCTTGCAGCTCCCAAACGGATGAAAAGCACGGTTTTGTATAGTTCGAGTGTCGTTCTCGAAATCCGTGTTGTCGAGTAGGGGTCTGGCGTTCGGCGTTGGGCGGCTATAGTATTTTTTCCGAATTTTGCCCAGCGGTTCCAAAAATTATTTCCCAAACGGATGAAAATTACTGGAGGGCATCTACGCAAACCCCCAATTACCGGAAAAATATTTTCATCCGATTTGATATTTGCAAAGAGCTCTTCCAGAAGCTCTAAAAAAAATGTAAAAAAGGGGGGGGGGGGGGGAATTTCCTCATTTGAACTTGAAATTTGGCAGGGAGATATAGTTCGTGTCTGAGAATATGTAAAAAAAAATTTTTTGCTCTATGTATCGCGATCGCTTGGTAACAATTTTCCAAAATTTAAATGGGCCAAATTTTATAAAGTAATTCCAAAACGGATGAAAATTTGCCCACAGGTTCTTTGATACCTACAGAACATCGAAAAACTATTTTCATCCAAATTTGTTGCGGTCAAGTCCAGATCATCCATAATAATGCTCCGATATATTCATTAATACGGGAAACTGCAGGATCTGAATGTTCAATCTTTAATGTGGAAAGGCCGATTACAATCAAATTGTGTATTATTGTCCTAAACATTGATGAGACTTTTTCCTCTGATTTGACGATTATGAAGGGAACACTCCGACTTTTGGACCGTGTGAACGCTCCAAGCGCATACTTCATCCACAAATTAGCTAGTATCTCTTTACTAGCGTTTGACTCGCTTTGCGCGTGAATTAAATTTGGTTATTATATAGGCCGATCAGTGATTGATTGATACCAAAGTATATATGTATAGCCACATATTTTCGGATATCAGAGGAAAGTTCTGATGAAGTTCGGTACCATTCCTATGGAAACTGTGAAATTGGCAGCCGGAAAACGTGCTGCTGAGCGCACAACTGATTGATCATAAATCGACGAAAAAAAATCCTAAATGAAAACCGATTGCTCCAAATAAAACCGAATCACGGAAACACGAGGTGTTGGCGTTGGTTAGGCGCGATCAAAAACAAAATCTAGACTGTTTAAAAAACATTTTTTTTTTTAAACACTGCCGGGGTTTTTTGTTATTTGGCATAATTTTGCCAGGCGCATTTTGGATGAAAACTTTTTTTTCTAATAACATAAATAATAACTATTCATATCAGTCCGGTTGCATGCATGCGGCTGATGATTTTTTTCATTTCGGAGTCTGGGTCAATTTAATTGTACTGCAGGCTACGGCAAGGATCAAATCGGATGAAAATATTTTTCCGGTAATTGGGGGTTTGCGTAGATGCCCTCCAGTAATTTTCATCCGTTTGGGAAATAATTTTTGGAACCGCTGGGCAAAATTCGGAAAAAATACTATAGCCGCCCAACGCCGAACGCCAGACCCCTACTCGACAACACGGATTTCGAGAACGACACTCGAACTATACAAAACCGTGCTTTTCATCCGTTTGGGAGTTGCAAGGCATTTTTGTCACCGCGGCCCTAACTAATAGAGTAAACCATGACTTGCTTCTTTTAAAACTGTCAAATTTCGGTTTTTCTGATGCCCTTATTAACTTTTTCACAAATTATTTATCCGACCGATCTCAGTATGTTTCGTATTACGGCACTAACTCTACCGATTATCCAGTCAAGTGGGGTGTCTTTCAGGGCTCTAAACTAGGTCCGCTATTCTTCAATTTATTTATTAATGACATCGTCGATGGTCTTGAGGTCAATCATCTTCTCTATGCAGACGATTTAAAAATTTACTGTGAAGTGAAGTCGCTTGAAGATTGCCAGCGGCTCCAACGCTCCCTTGACCGTCTCAACACATGGTGCAGTAGTAACCAATTACCATTAAACACTTCTAAGTGCTATGTTATGTCCTACAGCCTTAAGTGTAATATGCTCCAAGCGTCATACTCAATTGGGTACCATGCACTCTCTCCAGAGGATCTCTGAATTCAAAGACCTTGGTATAATATTTACTCCCAAACTCTCTTTCAATAGACATATTGAAAATACTTGCTCCTCTGCGTTTAGGGCACTAGGTTACATTATTCGTAATACTTGGGATTTTAGAAAAGTCACTAAGGTGTTTTCATTGGTCCACATAAATCCATGTGCACTAGTTGCAAAACATCAGTGGTAGTTATTGTATCATGTGTGACAAATGGTTTTCTAGTTGCTTTTCCCTGTATGCAATCGGTGCATGTAAACTCATTATCAACAAATTTTAACCCTTTAACCATGTCTTGTGATTTCATTTTATTTAGAGTGGACATACTTTGATGGCCAAATCTTCTGTGCCAAGTTTGCGCACTGATCTCTTGTACTTTATTAACAATTACCTCCGTTTTTGAATTAACTGCTAGGGTTATATTTGCTTCATATAAATTATTTATTCTTGTCTCAGTTAACATCAAATCATTACTTTTACTTCTTATTTTACAAGTACCATTTTCAAATGAAGTTATGAATTTTTTCTTCTCAAAAACACTCACAGACAATAAGTTCTCTCGTATTTCAGGAACATATAATACATCTGATATTTTTAAATATTGGTATTTGCAATTTTCATCGGTTGTTTCTACTCTTATTGTTCCCATTCCTTTTACTTTGATGAAGCTTCCATCAGGCAACTTCACTTCATCAATATAACTTTCTATTAAATTTATGAATGCCGACTTATTGTGGGTCATATGGCTTGTAGCCCCAGAGTCAATGTACCAACTATTTGACTTCAAATTGGTATCAGTGATTTTCATTGCACTTTCATAACTCCCACAAGTTGCACTGTTTACTCTTTCTTCTCTCTTTTCACTTCCTCGATATCTGTTTTCACTTCTTTCGTACTGACGATCATTTGTATTTCTGTTAAAACTTTGCGATGAACGATCAGCTCGCTTATAACAATTTCTGGCAAAATGTCCTGTTTTATTACATACCCAACAATTAATATCTGTAAAACCTCTTTGTGTCCTTTTCTGATTCTCTTTCGCAGCTAAATTTGCAGCTTCCAGTTTTTCTTCAATTTCTAGTAAGGATAATTCATCCTCTTGTGCTTTTAATCCGCTTCGAAATCCTTCCATTGTCATTTTTTCTAGACCAGCTGATTTCATTTGCAGCCTTACAATATTATATTGTTTCGGTAAACCATTCAACATAAGTCCAAAGTACTCGTCGTCTTCGATTATTGATCCACACTGAGCTAATTGATCTCGAATATATTGACCTCTGGCTAGAAACTGTTCTAGATTTTCTTCTTCCTTTTTCTTTATCGTGCTCAGATCCAATCTTAAATTGACACGGCGAGAGGAAACTTTTCCTTCATGAATTTGTTGCAACTTCAACCACATTTCCCTTGCTTCATCTATATTTATGACTTGCTGGCCTTGGCTAGGATCTAATGATGTCAATATTATTGATGCTGCTACAGCGCTTTTTTATTCATAAGTTGATATTAATTTCAGCTGCGCTGTTTTTTCATCAACTGTTGCATTCGCATTCGGCCACTCTGGTTTTTCTTCTTCAATAGTAAACCATACCCTCTTTGCTTTCAACAATAATTTTACTTGATGCTTCCATAATTGATAATTCCCATCATTTAATTTTGTGAGACTCACTGGTAAACCATCCATAGTTACTTTATTTTCTTCTCCAATTTTTAATCACAAAATGAACTTCTTGTAATTTGAATTTTCTTTCTCGAAAGCAACACCTTGTCTCGTATTCTTTCCCACTCAAAGAAAACTACTTTTCTTTGCCTACTCGCAATGTTATCTCGTTCAGATTGATATACCTAATTTTGTCACAAACTACTTGCGATTTTGCATGCCTGGACCCATAACCTGATGAATTCTTTAATAATTACACATCAATCTGAAGAATAATAACTGTTTATTTATAATAAAAATAAAGTAACAAAGATCTCAATTCTCGACCATAGAATCAACGGCCATCTTGATTTCTATTACAACCAAATACACTCTTCTTTTTAATTCTAGTGACTACTTACTACCAACTGAATATAATAAACAAACCTAACAAAAATGAATTCCCATTCATAATACATTGTAACTTAAATATTTGAAAATAAAAAACAACAGACTTAAACAGTCTTGAAGCGAGACGTACGTAAACCTCTGTGCGTTTCCTTTGGGGTTTGTTGAATGAACGCATTGACTCTCCTGATATCCTTTCCCAGATTTCTTTCCATGCTCCCCAAGTTACACTGAGGCAACAACATCTTCTGCGAGTTAAAACCGCAAGGACAAATACTCTTTTAGAGACAAATAGTGAAAAAGTGCAAAAATCGCATTTCAACCCCTTCGCCGGAGCTTATTATGCGTAATATTTGCTATAAAAAAACAAGAATATCAAGAAAACTATGATGACATAAAATGTAGAGAAATAAATTCCCCACAAGTTTGCTAATGGATGTGTTTTCCCAAAATTCAAAAACTACTGAGATAATGATGAAAAACAAACTCACCCCCTAAATTCAAGATGGCGGACACCGCCCGGGGATAATTTACAATAATTTTTCATTTTAAACATCTCTGGTGATGGAAGGGGGGGGGGGGCGCAAATCTGCATCAAAAAAAAACTGCCGGCCACTGACTTCCGAACTTTGAAAATGACTTTATTCATGGTTGTCATAAGTTTATACAGACAGGATGTGCCTTCAAAAAATTGCAATATTGCGACGTACCTAAGTCGAGATATTAAAAATATATCGATCTGATGGCGTCTCTTCGATTATTGGAAAAAAGATCCCATCATATTGCCGTGAAGTGATCAATGAAACGCCAGCAACGGAATATGCGCCTCAGCGCTCCACACACATCCGGGCTTGTCTCTGTGCTTATCTCATGTAAGTATTTCTAAATTATCGCCACAAATTACGGAAATATTTACTTATAAATAGTAATTACTACGAGTATTATACTTATAGTCTCAATTAAGGTGCATGTATGTATGTATGTGTCATTAATGAATTGACGTGGCGCAAAAAAATGTATAGGAAATAATTATATCAGAAGAAATTCATAATTTGACATAGAAAGTCGCGTTGCTGGTGGGTCTGGTATTCCTGATTTCCTTCATTTTTTCAAGAGATGCGCATCGACATATGATCGACTTATGTAGAAATCAAGCCGACGAGACGTCGTCATTTTGAGAAAAAAATTAAGAGCCAAAAAATTTCAGTTTTTTGCGTAAACTGTTCGGTGAGAATCGATTTTCGGTCATTATTTACATCTGCGGCTCCTACAGTTTCACTATGGCACCTATATAGGGGTGGAGAACATACCTATAGTAACACCAGGAAGGTATTCATTTGCTTTGCAAATTTATGGTTAGCCAAAAAAAGAGGCATTAAGAGCCGCTCTAACGAGTCCGGTCCTGGGTAGGCAGCGTATACATAGGAAGCACCTTAGACTATTAATAAAAGACTATTTATTAATATAGTCTAAGGGAAGCACGCACTCGAAATGATGAATACGCGTCCAAGCCAACCGAATCGTAAGCGGCGGATGCCATGAGCACGACACAGAGAGGGATTCGACCGGATATAAGATTTTTCATATCGTATCCAGAGTATAGCGAACGATGTCACGATTTTTGGAATACAAATGCAAAATAAATGCAAAATTCAAAATAAAAACTGTGCTACTGTTTATCTCGAAGATATTCCTTGCCCTGAAAGTGAAAAAAAAAATATAAATTCGATCGTAGTGTCAAAGAGGCCTTAGTTGTGACTTTAATATTAGTTTGCAATGGCTGATTTTAGCTTCTTACACATCCAGCACCCCTATTTCGCTTCTCGGTCCCGAAAAAATTGATGAAACTTAGGAGCCGCGAATGTGAACAATTACCCATTTTATTACACAGCAGGTAAGGGGTTGAAATTTTGAAGAAATTTTAAATTTTTTTTTTCTTAACTTGTGTGAAGATCAATAAATTGTTATGGTTACTGAAGGGATTTAGTTGCTAATATTCTAATTTAGATAGAGAAAATTAAATCATGAGTTTTTCAGCAGGGTCGTGTCGTGGGAAAGTTACAGTGTGGAAGGACATCAAGCAAACTTGAAAAAAAAATACATGGCAAATATTTACATCCACGTGTCCTAAGTTCCAACAATTTTTTCGGGACCGAGGAGCGAAATAGGATGTGCTGGGTGGGTAAGAAGCTAAAAACAGCTACTGCAAACTAATATTAAGGTCACAGCTGAAGAGTTGTGACAAAAATAAGATAAACGCCGAGTTTTTTCGTAGAAAAAACGGTCAAAACAACCCCTTGAAAACCACCCCAATTGAAAATATATGTTAGCCCTTCTACAATTCACTTCCTTAGTATACCATTAGTAAAGTCTGTGAGTTTTAATGATGAACAAGCCTTAATTTTGGAAAAAATAACAATTTAAAGTCAGATTTTTTTAAATTTCTATAAAAAAAGTTCGTTTTTTCAATACAGGGTGATCCCGAAATGGCGGACACGGGCAGCACCACAGCATCCATTGTGGATAAAGGATTCTAAGTTTTATTTACTGTTTTCTCCAGTATGGCTCTCTTAAGAAGATATGACCACTTTTGTGAAAAAAAAAATCACAACACTGCACTACCCTTCTTAAGGCAGAAAAATAATGTGTAGGTCTACAATAATACCCAGATAGATATTACCATGGAAACATATGAAATGGAAAGTTCAACAATGTTCGAAACAATAATCGTTGCGGGGAAACATATCTGATAATATTATTCAATGGTATATATTATGCAACGAGCTTATAATGAAGGCTATTAATACGCGAGTATGATGGTTAAGATACGAGCCGTAGGCGAGTGTCTTAACCATCATAAGAGCGTATTAATAGCCATTATCTGCGAGTTCCATACACTATTTTTTCTACGACCCTTTTTTATTTCATAGAAAAGATTGAAAAATTATATATTTTTCGTAATTTTTATTATGCGAAGTTCGAATTCCGAATTTTACGCTTTGATTTTCAGTCATAATTTTAATAACATTGTCAGCCATTAATTACGATATTGTTTACCTGCGCACGCGACGGTCACGGTCGCAGCGTTGCCGCTTTGAATACTATCACGGAGCTCTACGAAATTCCATGTTTAAGTGGAAAAATGGTTCCTTATACATTTTGCATCAAATTTCATCGCGCAATTATTTGTTTCCGTTCGCGAACGCGAAAAAATGCGTCAAAATCACTCGATTGTGATCTGCATTTTTGGGGATGAGGCAGGCATCGAATGAAAAAATGTTTCGGACATTAATTTGATATTATTTCACACAAAATCATAATCCGCGATAATAAATTGCAGTTAATATTCAGAATTTCAAAGTCACCCCACCTCCTAACGATGGGGTGGGGTGGGGGGTGATTTTTGTACTCAAAATATTACCCCTTCAAACCAAATATCTATTGTTTGACTGATTTTTTTTTCTTGAATACTGATGGTCAGAAAAAATCAACTGTAGGGTTGGGGGCGGGGGTGAGGGGAATAAAATGTAGAAAAATGTAGACAACCCTGTAGAAAAGTGTCAATATTTTGTTCAACATAATCTCAGTGAGTTTATTTGATTAGAAAAATATTATGAGAGTTACTTGTGAAGAGAAAAAACTTACAACAATGTGAAATGTGAAAAACAAATTCATCCCCTGAAACCAAATGGCGCTTTTTTCACAAGGGGGTCGCATTTTTGCCCACAACACCCACACAAAATTCCGTTTTTTCTGTTTCTTTCAAAAGTCAAAATTCCCTTGATTGCTTAATCAAATCCTAATTTTACTGCACTATGTATAATAAGCTGTTGGACGTATAACGTCGTATTTCACGATCTACCGAACTTTGTCGCGTTCGCGAACGAAAAAAATGTGTTATACATAAAATTATTTGCAAATTGTATAAAGGAACAACTTTCACATTTAGAAATGGCGCCTTTTTTCCGAGGAATATAGTGAAAAAATGAGAAAATTGGATTAAAAAACACCCCTTCTCTGGAGCTCATTATGAAAATAAAAAAATCAAAATTATCAAAATCTAAACAACAAGAATATAAAAAAAAAACTATGATGACATAAAATGTAGAGAATCAAACTCACCTCCTAAATTCAAGATGACCAACGCCTGGGGGTAGTGTGTAATCATTTAGCACTTTAAGCCTCTCGGAAGAGGGGGAAATACAACTGCATCAAAAAATTTCTACCGGCAATTATCAACTTTTGGGTTTCCTTTTTTTCGTCTAAAATGATTGGGCTACTCAGGGCGAATTACCGTATCCCGCGGCAATCCGCATGAACACCCTTACTTACCGGAATTTTGTTTTTCAGACTCCTTCATACTCGCACTACCCAGCTGGGAAATATCGTTAAATATAATTTTCATTAACCAAGTATTTTGGTGGTGGGTATCAAGCTACAACATTTTATTTATTACCGGCTTGGTGTGAGGCCATCAATAGACGTAACCGGTCAACTAGTTCATTAGGATCATCGTAATAGACATAGTCCTTGACCTGAGGTGTTACAAGCTTATAACCCTCACCTAATATATAGAGCCTTGGGGCTTTGACGCGTCTGCAACCTTGGCCAACAGTGGAGCAATTACATTCTTGTACTTTTGCGTGTTGCGAGCTAAGGCTTTGCTATACACACCAGTAAGCAATAATATTGATGAGGCTTGCGTGTCGAAGTATGTATATTCCTCAGGCCTCGTCTTCATAAAGAGGTAGTGATAAAGAGCTTTTGAACCACGGAATACCATTGAGCCAACTTGGACGTCTCCATTATCCAAGAAGAGAACCGGGTATTTATCAAGCTTCCAAGTATCACCCATCTTTTTCGGACCTGACACCCGATCTACATCTTTATCATTAGAATTTAGACGTTTATCTATAAAATATTGAAGATGTCCTAAATCGTCGGAACCTGCTGATGATCGAGCATCATCATCGGCTGACTTCTGCGACGCGTCATCGGATTCCCCGTCATCGGCTTGTTTTTCACCGTCAACGGATTTCTGTAGAGCTACCGACGGCCCGCCTTCGTTATCGGACTCTTCTTCATCGTCAACGGATTTCTGTCGAGCTACCGACGGCCCGCCTTCGGCCTCTTCTTCATCTCCGACCTCTGATATCTCGGGGCTTGCCTCTGGATCCCGTTTAGGTGTCGATGTAGCAAAGGGGTGCGGCCACGCCTGTCTGGGTGCTGATGTGATGAAAGTTCGTGGGCGAGGCTCGGGTTTAATAACATGCATAGGCTGTGGCCTGGTATGTTTCTCGATTTGTTGTAGAATTTCAAGTGATTAATGATTGAATACACACGCTTGTTTTATCGTCCTCTAAAAGTGTGGAATTTTGTTGCAATTAAGTCTATTTAATTCACGAATTTCGCAAATATTGCTTCCCTTATCATCTAAGGCGCGATTATAGGAGTTAGTTTGATTTTATCAGTTCTGAGCTATCGACTAGCGCCGACAATTGATTTCTTGTTAAATCGTTCGGAGAAGTTGGTATATCTCCAGCCAGTGCCGTGCGTGTTTAAATTTAAATATGAATTGTGCTACGTGTTCTCAAGCTGCACTTGAGAAAGACTCTATTGCGTGTGATTTTTGTTCTGACCGTTACCATTTTTACAATTGCGCTGGTCTATCGAGAGCGGAAGTTCAGTGCCTAAAAACTCCGAATCGCTTATTAAGCTTCTATTGCTCAAACTGCAAGAATCTGAAAAACCAAATCAAATGTCTTGCGGATCTTCAAAGCAAAGTGGAGAAACTAGAAAGTCGCATTTCCGATATGCAATTGCGATTGGATGAGATCTCTCAACAAAATAAATCATCTAATCCGACCCATAGTCATAGTACGGACAACGGTGGCAGCATCGATGGACTCGCGAATGAGATTGCAGACCGCGAACGTCGCAAAACCAATGTCTTAATGTTCAATGTTGCTGAGTCT
The DNA here is from genome assembly GCA_910589415.1 of Malachius bipustulatus. Classification (NCBI taxonomy): domain Eukaryota; kingdom Metazoa; phylum Arthropoda; class Insecta; order Coleoptera; family Melyridae; genus Malachius; species Malachius bipustulatus. The sequence goes on along the minus strand of OU342636.1, from coordinate 9,233,607 downwards.
ACTGAGGCTTCAAGACCAGACCAGGTTAAGGATGACTTGTCCAATGTCAAATTATTCCTTGCTAACATACCAGGCGCTACTACAGAGGACATCAAAATCTTCCGTCTTGGTACAAAAAAACCCGAAGTAAATCGACCAATAAAAATCATCTTTAAAAATCCACAGCAAGCCTTACACGTCCTAAAAAACTGGAAACTACTCAACCCAAATATTAAAGTTTCTGCCGATCGGACACCCTTGCAGAGAGCTCATTTCGCCAAACTAAAAATGGAATTGACAGAGATGGAGCAGGACGGTTGTCGTGATAAAGTTATTAGATTCTTCAGTGGTGTACCTAAAATCGTCACGAAGAAAAAAAACTAGGTTTGCGGGCTGGCTCAAATAACATGAAGGTAAGAAATCTGTCTGTCTTTTATCAGAACACAAATGGTCTACGTACGAAGGTGCTGTGTAGCTACGACAACTCTCTCAGCTTCGACTACGACGTCTTACTTATAACTGAATCTTGGCTACATTCGGGTATATCAAACCATGAAGTTATATGTTCTAATTATAATGTTTATCGGAAAGACAGACTGACTGTAACTCAGGGTGGTGGTGTTCTAATCGCCATCAAGAAAATGTACAATTCAACTCAGATCAATATCCCTGAATCATCCTGTGAGGAAATCTACGTATCAGTTCTCATTGACAATGATCACATCATCATGGGTTCTATCTACCTGTCGCCTAGTGTTCCGGAATTAGCCTATCATGATCATCTTTCTACACTGCAATTCTTAGTTGACAGATACCCACGCGCCTCCATCTACGCCGCTGGCGACTACAACTTGTCAAGAACTACCTGGCATAAAAGTGAGGAAGACGCCGAGTACGGCATATTTATCTCTACGTCGTCGAGTGATACCAGAATATGCGATAGCATAAATCTTTTAAACCTTTATCAATGCAACCTGATTAAAAACGATTTAAATTCAATCTTGGATCTAGTGCTGTGTTCTAATAGTACAAGTGTCCGGAAGTCTCCTCTCAGTTTGGTTCCTCCTGACAAATATCACCCTCCTTTGGAATTTGTTATTAGTCTGAGTCATGATAGCGATCTCATTCTCCATGGCCAAATTAAATTTAACTATAAAAATGCAAATGAGCCAGCGATAACTGAATTTTTTAATTCCATTGATTGGCAATCCCTTATTGATTCACATTCTGATGTAGACGCAAATGTTGATAAATTTTATAGCATTGTAAATCATGCTCTCAACTCATTTGTTCCTAAATTATTTGTCAACAATGGCAATTTTCCACACTGGTATTCTGCGGACACTAAGAGATCCATTAAATCTAAAAACAAATTTTATAATAAATACAAAAGGTCACTTAGTGAACTCGACTATGAGATATACAAAACCAAAAGAACCGAAGCTAAAATAAAAATAAATAACGATTACGTTAAATTCATCTCAAACACAGAACGCAATATTAAAACAAATTCTCGTCTTTTCTGGCATTATGTCAATGGTAAGCAAAAAAACAGCACAGGTATCCCAAGTTCGGTAGAATTCGATAATAGAAAGTCTGAAAATGGAGTAGATATTTGCAATTTATTTGCAGATTATTTTAGGTCCGTCTTTACTGCTGTTAATGCCCCTAATAAGATCACCTTACCTTCATATATCGAAAACACTTTTCAATTAAGCGACATCGCCTTCACAGAGCTTGATGTCCTTCATGGGCTGAGTAAGCTAAAAGAAAATTATAATCCCGGTCCAGATGGAATCTCAGCTTTCTTTTTGAAACTTTTCAAATCCTCATTAGCCTTGCCTATCTCTCTTATTTATAATCACTCAATGTGCAAGGGCTATTTTCCAAAAAAGTGGAAAATGTCATTTGTTTTTCCTTTATTTAAATCTGGTGATAAAAATAAGGTTGTAAATTATAGACCTATATGTATGGTAAGTGCTATAGCAAAGGTCTTTGATTCTCTGGTTTCGGATGTAATATTCAATGTTTTTAGGAACCATATTGCTGACCAACAACATGGTTTTTATCGCGGACGCAGCGTGGAAACAAATCTATTGTGCTATACCTCCTATATTTATAATGCTATAGAGTCTGGGCTACAGGTCGACTCTGTTTACACAGATTTTAGTAAAGCCTTCGATAAAGTGGACCTGTCTTTGCTCACTGAGAAACTCTTCCATTGCGGCATTTCGGGCAATCTGCTATCGTGGCTAGAAACCTTCTTACATGGTAGAACCCAGGTGGTGAAAATTGGAAGCTATGTTTCGTACGAAATATCGGTAACGTCGGGTGTACCACAGGGGAGTCACTGCGGTCCACTATTATTCTCCTTATTCATAAATGACATAACAGCTGTCTTTAAATACTCTAAATCCCTACTATTTGCAGATGATGTGAAAGTGTTCGCGGTTGTCAATGATCTGTCAGATTCTTTGAAGCTGCAAAGCGACTTGGACAGATTGAATGAATGGTGCATAGCTAATAAACTCTTTTTGAACAGAGATAAATGTTGCGTGATATCATTCTCCAGGAAAATTTCGCCACTTGTGTTTTCATATTATACGGATGGCCAACTTTTACAACGCGAATACAAGGTTAGAGACCTGGGAATGATTCTTGATTCTAAATTATGCTTCGAGGCACATATTTCCTCAATTATTGGCCGATGCTACAGGTTGGTAGGTTTTATTAAGCGCCAAACAAGAGATTTCAAGGACATTTCATCTATAAAAATTTTGTACTTCTCTTTGGTCAGATCAATCTTGGAATTCGGCTCTCTTGTTTGGAACCCCAACTACAACTGTCACATTGATCGTTTGGAACGGGTACAACGAAAAATGATCAATTATCTTTTGTTCAAATCCAATATTGACAAATCCTTATATACCTACCCAGAAAGGCTCCAGCTCGTTCACTGCCAGTCGCTGCAAGCTAGACGTTCTGGTCGATATGTAATTTTTATCTACAAGCTCTTCAATGGTCTTCTTAGCTGTCCGGAATTATTAGCGCAAATTGCTATTCGAACTCCTATATACCCCACAAGATCAGCTGCCCTATTTGCTCCACCACCACACAAAACTAATTATGGCCTATTCTCTCCAATAACAGATATGATCAACCATACTAACGACTTTATGACTCGCTATCCTGGCTTGGACATATTTTTCAGCTCCTTAAGGGCACTGAAAGCTTTCCTTAGCAATCAATGATAAGATGCTCGATTTGTTAATAAGTAAGAAAAGTTAATTATTAGTTAATTTCAATATAAGTGTTGTGTAACTGTAAATACATTATTTGGGCTTGCCCGTAAATGTAAATACTTGAATAAATAAATAAATAAATAAATAAATAAATAAATAAATGGTGTGGAGACGGGTTTCAGCATGCGAGTTATAACATCGTCCGACTGTTGTCTGCCCGATCTCAAAGCCAAATATTTTCGTCTAATGGCTTGGATGTACTGTTTAATATCTTTAGCAGTATTTGAATCGTCAGCTCGGCGCGACATCGTAACTGCTACTGTAGGGATGATGTCACAGTTGGATATACAGGGTGAGTTTTTTTCAATGTTTAGTACAGGGATCTCGTAAACTACTGCAGTTAGAGGAACGGTTAAATGGGGAAAGAAGTGCAGTTTTATGAGCTTAATTCGAAACAGCTTTTGTTTTTTTGAAAATCTCCATGGCTTCCTAGATATTTAACATAAAGCAAATTCCGCGGATTTCTTTACACCGAGATAGCGGTCTTATTATTGGGATTAGAGAAAAATCGTAAAGGAAAACCTTTTAGACGATTTCATAGACAATAAAACGGCGTTACAATTTTTTTTATTTGTTGTGTCGTTTTCGAGCTATGACGTAAACTTGTGTTTTTTTAAATGTAAGTCATAGTTGGCTATGACATTATTCGATATGTCTTTTTTTTCTAAATACAACAATATAAAACTCGATTTCGTTTTTTCAGGAAATAAAAAAGTTAGGACGGTTTTTAATTTTATTTTCTCAAATACGTGGTATAGGCGCTGAATTTAATAGTTATTTTGAATTGAAAATCTTATATGAATTAATAGTTCAACGGGATAGCTATAGTTTTCGAGAACTTTAAAAAAAAATATTAATTTTAATTCTAATCTTTCAAAAATCTTGTAACAATACCTACCTACGCTGTAGAACTTTAGACTAAATATTCATATCAAAATGTGACGGTTGCTTAGCAACAGTAACAGAAACAGTGAAACTATCAAATTTGACAGTTAGTTACTTAGAGGCTTATAATTTCCATTGAACTTTAAGTATGAAGTCAGGTTTTGCAGAAGTTCTTAAATCATAACCTGACTAGTATGGAGTTTTCCAACCAAGAGAAGCGTGATATGATAGAATGTTATATTCAGTGTCAAAAGAATGCTGTCAGGGCTGCGGAACAATATTTTCGCAGATATTTTAATCGTCGTTAACCTTTTATATTCAAATGTTTCATAATATTTTCTAGAGTTACTAGATGACTATTAGAAAATTTGTAGTTAATTAAGTATAATTATTGTTTGCATAGAGGATTACAAAATATTCTGCAAAATTATCTATGTATAATTTCAAATTCAACTGAGGTCTATCAGTTATGCTTACGTGGCCGCCTAGTTAAGTTGAGGAAATAAAATTAAAAACCGTCCTAACTTTTTTATTTCCTGAAAAAACGATATCGAGTTTTATATCGTTGTATTTAGAAAAAAAGACACATCGAATGATGTCATAGCCAACTATGACTTACATTTAAAAAAACACAAGTTTACGTCATAGCTCGAAAACGACACAACAAATAAAAAAAAATTTTAACGCCGTTTTATTGTCTATGAAATCGTCTAAAAGGTTTTCCTTTACGATTTTTCTCTAATCCCAATAATAAGACCGCTATCTCGGTGTAAAGAAATCCGCGGAATTTGCTTTATGTTAAATATCTAGGAAGCCATGAAGATTTTCAAAAAAACAAAAGCTGTTTCGAATTAAGCTCATAAAACTGCACTTCTTTCCCCATTTAACCGTTCCTCTAACTGCAGTAGTTTACGAGATCCCTGTACTAAACATTGATAAAAACTCACCCTGTATTTATCAAAATTTTTTCGATAGCGACCGCTGCTGAGTTCACTGTCTTTAACGATGACCAACATATCGTACTTGTTATCTTTCCAACATTCGGCGCACATATCCTTGAACGTATTGAACGACATGTCTGTAGTTACATGATCGTCATAACAATGCCTCAGGTTGAGCTCGTCCTGCTTAAACAGTATCACGACATTGGCGTTATCCCTTACGAGATGCTTAGGTATGCACGTGTAAGTCTGACAGAGATAGATCGTGTCAATGTGTTTATGTCGACCCATCGAGAAGTAGGCTTTAATATTGTTTTGCTTGTCGCATGCTACATCGTCAAAAATCATTACTGAATTCTCTCGAGCTTTCGAGGGGTCAATCACCTCGTCATCATCGCTGAACGGAAAGTATTGCACACCTACAACTTGTTTCAACACCTGTTGTAACTGGGTGTATTTCGGCTGATATAGGGATTTTGAATATACGTATACATTTTCGAAACGGAGCCCGTTCGGCTGATATATGAGACTAATGCCCGGTTTCACCAACAGCAAATAAATCTCTAAATAACTATTGAATGAATAAGTTTTATTCTCTAGTTATATCTATTCTTGTTTCACCAACGTGTTTGACAGCTCAGTTAGTTATTCATAAAATAGGCAGATATTCAGTACAATTTCGACCATAAATTGTACATTTATTTATGCATGAAATTGCAGTAACGTCACCTTAAATTTTAAAAAATTTAGAGAAATAAAAATAAAAAAGTAAAATTTTTATCTCTTTATTTATTTATTTAAGTTATTCAATAAAATATAACAATAAAATGTCACAGGTGAGATATAAAAAAAGTCAACGTATCTGTGGAATAAAATTGAGAAATAAAAATAAAAAAGTAAAATTTTTTATCTCTTTATTTATTTATTTAAGTTATTCAATAAAATATAACAATAAAATGTCACAGGTGAGATATAAAAAATTCTGTTGCGTATAGACTTACTGCCAAGAACTCAATTGTTCTATTTGTATAGTAAGTCACGCGGTTTGGAATTTGGATTAATTTAATTACTCGAAGGACCAGCGGGAAAATAATTAGGGGAGCAATTAAGGGGTATAATTTCTAGGATGATAATTATGCACCTACCTTAAATATCCCATGTAGACAGCTTAGTGAGCTTTCATTTGGCGACAAGGGCCGAAGATACTATCGCGTCGCATAGCACTTGTGGATTGCAATGTAAACACTCATCTTATGTATACACCCGGAAGTGGACCGACCGCGACGACAGTTCTTCTCATTCTCTTGGGTGAAGTGGTAGGCAGGCACCCTTTGGCTGTATGCCCATAGGACATGGTCTCGCGCACCATGTTGTCACGTTCCTCCCCCCCAGTGCATAATTCAAAATAAGGAGGGAATTATATGGAAAAGGGAAACATGGGAACGGAACATACCGCCCACCAAAATTACAAAGTAATTTTCCAGAAAATTCGGAAAAACGTAAATACATTCTGGCACTTGCGCCTGCATTAATAATATGAAACATTAAAATAAAAATGACTCTGTTTAACTTACAGAAACAAATTGCGTATGTACAGATGAATATATATGACACCGTCTACTGCGATGGTAGAGGGCATATCTTGACCAAAGGTCGTCTTAGAATTCCGGTGGCGGTGGCCACAGACGGCGAGATAATAAAATGGAATAAGGACCACCAGAATCAACTCCTACGACACTAAAAGCCTTAAGTTGGCTTACACGAAGCGATGGAAGATCACCCATAGGAGGGGCAATGCAAGTAGGACGTGTACGGAAACAACGGTTGCATTTACTTAGCAAGCCGCGAATTACCTTTCGCGCCGAAAGCACCCAGAAATTCTGTTCAACCAAATACATCGTGGTATTAACTCCTGAATGAGCATTAAGTTCGTGAATATTTCGAATTATCAATTCAGTGAGCCTGTGTTTACCCGGTAAAAGAGCAGGGTGTTTGGTCTCAAAGGCCAAAGTTGCGTTTACCAAACGACCTCCCACTCTAAGGATTCCCTTGTCATCAATAAAAGGGGATAACCTCTGCAAGTATTTTGGGATAGAAGACCCCTGTCGAATCTGAGCAATTTCAGATTGAAAAGCGACTGACTGCACAGTCTTAACCATAATCAGCAAAGAATGATGCAATTCGGAATAGGTCAACGCTCCGTGCCTCCTACAAGAGTTTGTACAATTGTAAATAAAGCGGAAGCAATACGCAAGAACACGCTGAATCTTAGTTAGAGAGGATACACGAACAAGAAGGTCATCAATTTCCGTCGGAATAATTTCTGTTAGGAGGGAGATGGTCTTAATTTCTTCTTGGGTATCATTAGAATGTGAAAAATCTGACGGCCACATTGAAGGCGGTTGACTGAGCCACTGGGGACCCGCCCACCAAAGCGAGCATGACAACATCCCTTCGGGAAGGAGACCTCGCGAGGCCGGATCAGCGGGATTATCAGCTGATGGAACATGGCGCCATCGATCAGGAGGGACAACATCTTGTATGTGACTCACCCTATTGGCCACAAATGTTTTCCATCTGTGTGGGGATGATCGTATCCATGATAGAGCAACGGTAGAGTCACTCCATGCGGTAACGTAATTGATCATTAGGCGATCATTAAACGTGGTAAGAATGAAGGATACTACATCCGACAATAAAGACGCGGCACATAACTCGAGGCGTGGAATCGATATCCTTTTGAGGGGAGCGACCTTTGATTTTGCCATTATCAACGAAACTTGAATATTACCATAATTGTCCACAAAACGGAAGTATGTTACACAAGCGTAACCAGCCTCAGAGGCATCGCAGAAAGCGTGTAGTTGGCATTCCACGAAAGTAGCAGGCTTTAAACATCTGGGTATTTTCACATGGCTTAGCTTCGATAGTGAAGCCTTATAAGCTTGCCATTGTGAGCAAATATCAACGGGTGGAGGTTCATCCCAATCTAAGCCCAAAGCCCAAAGACGTTGGATCAAATGCTTAGCAAAGAATGTAACTGGAGAGAGAAACCCAAGGGGGTCATAAATTCGGGCAATTTCCGAAAGAATCGATCGCTTGGAGCAGTCAGTATTGATTGGGTTGACCCTAAAAGAAAATGAGTCCGAACTAGCTTGCCATTGAAGGCCTAGAATCTTAACCAGCGATTCTGACTCCGGATCGAAATCAGATGCTTGTGTCTGACGATGCATTTCAGGGATCCCACTCAACACCTCTGAGTGATTAGATGCCCACTTTCGCAATTCAAAACATCCAAGCTTTAATAGCTGGATCAATTGATCTCGCATTTCTATAGTAGAAGCAAGATCGTCAGCACCTAAAGCAAAATCGTCAACGTAAAGGTTGTGATTTATAGCTTCGGCGGCGAGGGGAAATTGATCCTGGCCCTCATGAGCTAGCTGGAGTGAGCATCGGATAGCCAGATAAGGACTGCTAGAGACACCATATGTAACAGTACATAAAATGTATGTCTCTATTGCCTTCTGCGGGTCAAAACGCCAACGAATCAGCTGATAACTACAATGGGATTTCTCAACTGAAATTTGACGGTACATTTGGCGGATGTCGCAGGTGAAGACATAAATTGGTAGACGAAAAAGCAATAAAATAACCGAAATATCGGCTTGCAATTTGCTTCCAGTAAGCAGAGTGCTATTGAGCGAACTTCCGTTATTATCCTTGGCGGAAGCGTCAAAGACAACACGAATCTTGAAAGAACTACCTTCGGATTTCATAACACAATGGTGAGGTATGAAATAAGCATTAGGATGCGGAGGAGTAGATGTGAGTTTGGACATGTGTCCAGCGTCTAAGTAATCTTGCATAAAATTATGATACATATCTCGTATCTCAGGTTGTTTCGACAACCTACGTTCAAGAGCAAGAAGACGGCGATCGGCAATTTCGATGGAACCGTCAAAGGTCGGTAATAATCGAGAGTCCTTGAAGGGCAAGCACACTCCGAAGCGTCCAGAAGGTTCGCGAAAGTGACTATTTACAAACAAATCTTCCACCTCTTTATCTTCAGGAGCAATAATTGGTTTGACAGAAACCTCCTCAAGACTCCAAAACTGTTTTAAAGTGTCATTAAGACAGGGCTCATTTGAATTTGAGACAAAAAAAGAATGTGCGGGCGACGCAGATGTAGCTGAAGTTGGACCTAACAAAACCCAACCAAATATGGTATTAATAGCAGCAGGTCTATTACCATCACCAGCTATTACACCCTCCTTGACAATCAAGGCGAAAACTTCAGCTCCGAGCAGCATGTCAACGGGACCAGGGGAATGCCAAGAGGGATCAGCGAGCTTCAAATTGTCAAAGCACGCATCAGCAGATAATGTTATGGTCGGTAAATTCGAACATATAGATGGTAATACCATTGCAGACACATTAAAACTAATTGGCGAGGGTCCATCGGAGCGAACTGAACAATTCACAACACCGTGTGAAGAAGTTATGGATGTATGAGCGACACCAATGATCGGTGATGACGAAGGAATAAGAGGAAGCGCCAGACGCTTGCGACAGCGATCTGTTATGAAACTCGTTTGACTTCCCGAGTCCAAGAGCGCTCTCACGGATTGGTAGTTGCCCCATTTATCACGGACTTGTAATTGAACTGTTGCCAATAATACCGAATGAGACAACCCCGAATGCTTTCCTATTGAGGACATAGCAAGTGAAGGAGAAGCGTTCGTTTTGGAAGCTTGAGCGGGAGACTCAGTAGGAGCCGTATTATTATTCGAACCTCCGTTCATGTCGGAAGATTTAGAGAAATGTAGCAATGTGTGATGCTTACCAGCACACTGTCTACATGTGAATGTAGACTGACATGCCGAAAATAAATGCGAATCACTTAGGCAATTGGTGCACCAGCGTGCAGCCTTGGCGGTTGTGAACCTCTTATGTGGGGACAAATTTACAAACGCATTGCATTTTTGGATAGAATGCGATTTGTCATTGCAATATGAGCAAGAAGTAATATAACTACTCCTTTGAGACTGCTCGGCAGATGACACCATAAATGTATGTGGTTTGCGTTTGTCTGCAGGGCGCGAATTTGCTTGATTAGGGTCTGAGGCGTGCTTATTGGACGACCTTGAAGGCATACTCATCTCATGAGTTTCTAAGGCACGACACTGACTAGTCAAAAAACATTTCAGATCGTCAAAACTAGGAAATTCCTCCTGCGCGAATTTTAACTCAAACCTCTTGCGGGTGGAATCGTCGACCTTGTGAAGTAGCCAATTAAAAAGCGTGAAATCCCACAAATCTAAATTAGAGAATTTCTGTAGAGCAGCAATATTCTCATTGAAAGTATTAAGAAGATCCCTTAACGACTGAGTCGAGTTTGGTTGACACTTTGACGAGTTAACAATCGTATTCCAATAACAGGTCACCAAGACTCTTTCATTCTGATATCTATCAATCAGTGTGTCATATGCGATCAAATAATTTTCCTCAGTTAACGGAAGATGACGAACGAGAGCCAAAGGTTCCTTGGAGAGAGTGGAGATCAAATATTGGAACTTATCAACGGAAGATAACTCGCAGTTATTATGAATTAAGGAGACATATACGTCGTGAAAAGACGGCCATGCTTTAAGATCACCTTCAAAATGCGGTAAATTAATTTTTGGTAAACGTACTCGACCTCGAGTTTCGTTTGCGTAATTTGACGCGTTGTCCGCCTCACGCGTTAATAATTCCTTACCAAGGATAAGCGATTGTGATTCGGAATTTTTAACTTCAAGTTCAACCTGAGAAAGACTCATGTGAATACCTTCGATTTTATAGAAAATGCAGTCAATCTGATCGGATAGCTCACGCAGTAACTTCCAATTTTCAGAAGCTTCATCAATGACCATATTAAACCAAAGCGACTGAAACTCGGTATAAATGTTAGACGCATTTTTGAACGCAGAATAAAATTCGAATTTATCTTCAGGATTAGACTTGGCCTTCAGACCAACCTCCAATACGGATTTTAACTTCGATAAGTTAATTTCAGCGATGATTTTTGCCTTATCCACAGTATACGACATTTTACGGGGTTTACACTGCGTGAATTTTACGCAATACGTCCACGAAACAGAATACAAACGTATCTACCTATTTAGGGGTAAATGTAAAATGTCTAAAATGTAGACAAATCAAAGCAATAAAATATTAATCGGTTACCACACAGGTGTGTTCACTGTGTTCCAGCCAGCTGCAGCTGTGGAACTTCTCGCTCGATATTGGCACAAAAATCTGTCTGGAGAAACTAGTACCTACCTAACACGACCTGCAAATAATGCGTGCAAGAGAAGTGTTTACATACGTACCTAAATAAGAATCAAAGTAGGTACCTACAGGTATCTATACAATATAATATAATTATTATAATAATAATTGCTAATGGAGATTAGGAATATGTTACCCAATCAATAAAAAACCAATTGACGCAATTTGTCACTGGAAAGTTAAACCCGCGCGATTAATTAATAAGTTAAATTAATGCGGGCGAAAATGCAAGAATGTATATCAAATTTTGACTGATTATGAACTGTAATTATTAAAAGGTCTTAAAAGTGATTCAATTTAGAAAATCGGGCTCGAAGACCAAAATGTTGCGTATAGACTTACTGCCAAGAACTCAATTGTTCTATTTGTATAGTAAGTCACGCGGTTTGGAATTTGGATTAATTTAATTACTCGAAGGACCAGCGGGAAAATAATTAGGGGAGCAATTAAGGGGTATAATTTCTAGGATGATAATTATGCACCTACCTTAAATATCCCATGTAGACAGCTTAGTGAGCTTTCATTTGGCGACAAGGGCCGAAGATACTATCGCGTCGCATAGCACTTGTGGATTGCAATGTAAACACTCATCTTATGTATACACCCGGAAGTGGACCGACCGCGACGACAGTTCTTCTCATTCTCTTGGGTGAAGTGGTAGGCAGGCACCCTTTGGCTGTATGCCCATAGGACATGGTCTCGCGCACCATGTTGTCACGTTCCTCCCCCCCAGTGCATAATTCAAAATAAGGAGGGAATTATATGGAAAAGGGAAACATGGGAACGGAACAAATTCGATAATCTAAATAATATTTTTTTTTGTTCTAACATAGTTTTTAGAGATGTAATTGATTAAATTGTTTGTTGATATTTGGAAAATGTTATTAGATAGAGAAACTTGTATCATTCGATATCTGTGGAGATCAGAGGCTTATGGTTGATCTTAAGATTATAACTAGGTGTATTAACTATTAATAATATTATTAATACAAAAAAAAAATATATATATTTCTTATACATATTTATTAACATAATATAGTATCTATCTATTACATTGTCTTACATTATGATATAATAATATTATGATTATAATAGTGATGGAATATTTTCTAAAAAAAAAATAATAAATAAATAAATAAATAAATAAAAATAAATAAAAAAAACGGTTAGATATTAATACTTTGGAAAATTTTAAAATTTTTAATCACTTTTATTCAAATGAATTATAAAAAATATTATATTTTTTTTTATTACTCACGGGCTATGGTAAAATATCCTCATTGTAATCTAAAAAATTATTGTTTTTTTTGTTAAAATATCTAAGCTTAGTTTATATAAATACTACTCACGTATTAAATTATCCGGTCTGTGATCTAAAATTAGAAAAAAAAATTTAATATAATAGGTTTGATAAGGAAGAATATAACTTACGAAATCTCTTGTAGGCATACAGCCTTTGTGCTATTTGCACAATGATCAAATATCCTCCTCCATCCTCGGGGAGGACATCTCCATTATATATAATCAGACTCCCAGGAGCCTGACTTGCGGCGAGGAGATCCTCTAAGGAGGTCTCCAGTAAAATGCTCTAGATAAGTACAATTTAATTAATATTAGAATAATTCTTAAATAAGATCTTAATTTTTTTGAAAAAAGTGATGAATAATGATATAATAATCATACTCACAGTTTTATTTTAATTTTTCGTAACTTGTATCAAATAAATTGGCGATAAATATACTTACGTTTGAACGCCAGAACTGGCATAAATTTTTAATAAATTCCATGGCTGTAAAAAAATTTTCTCATAAGTATTTTAATTTAAAATAAGTATTAAATGCTTTTACACTTACACATCATAAAAAAAAAAAACAGAACAAACTGATCATAAAAAATAGTTAGAACAAACTGATGAGCCTCTTAGGATTAGTTAACTTTATATAGAATTATTATCATTAAGAACGTTAGAAAGAAACGATATCCTCTATTATCACTAAAATGTCTGCTTGGGTCAATTAAATCAACTTGTCATAAGTCATTGACTCCATTAGATATTACGGATCTACAATGAATAATGATGTCTTATCTGTTTCTGAGGCCTCTGATGAAGTGTGACGCTTTGCGAGAAAAAAATAAAAATAAAATAACAGCAGTTCTTTACAGATCTAACAGGATGTATACAGGTGTTAAACAATGAATAAACATGTTTTTTTTTTATTATTTTATTTTTTTTATTTTTTTTATTCTTATTTCACTTTTTTATACATTTTTTTAATATTTATGTTATGTTTTTTTTAACTATTTTTCCAGATATCGATCGGTATAGATAGAAGTTCGATGATTTATATCTAATATATCAATCAATAATCTTTCAGTGTTCTGTATTCTTAATTTAAAGCGAGCTCTATCTGCGGCGGCTTCAATCCACTTTCCTTTTCTAGCCAGTCTATATGCAAAATCCCACGTAACCAGATAATGTATTTTTGCTTCTTCCTTGAAGCTCACTTTCATGATAGGTACTTGATATAATTATGTTAATTTTCTAACATCGCCACTCAACGGGCTAAACTCGACAGCTCTGTCGTGAAGTAATAAACAGAAAGCTGACGTATTATCGTCTGGTATACCTCCAGTTTTGGTTTCAAATTCTATTTTCACATCAACTGGTCCACTCTTAATTACTTCATTTTGATGCGAACAATTTATTACGACAAGAGGAGCGACATTCTTAAAATCTTCCACATTTAGTAGAGGTAATGAAACAGAACCATAGTAACTTTCTTGAAATCTACTATACATATCATATAGCCACGAAAACTTATTATCTTCGTATAAAATATTCAAGTTTTCATACGGATAGCTCTCTGAATTTAAATGCAGTTTAAAATTTGTAAGATTGCAATGATTAAATTTTCCATTTGCATATAATGCGAATATGATAAATCTAGGCTTTTCTAACTGATTGCTAGTTTTCACTCTCCATATATTATGAGTTGATTTTGGTACATTAGGATATTCATAAAGATCCCAGCTTCGAAAACAAATTTGTAAAGGTCGTAAACTTTGAATTGTTTGATATAGGTTCAGACGTTCTGTATCGTTAAGCACAATGTGTGGAACTTTCCATGAAATTTTATCAATATGAAATATAAAAGCCGCTGTCGAGGTGACAACATTATCATCTGTTTTTGATCTTGTCAAAATTATCTCATGTTTATCGTTCGGAATGATCTTTTTGTAGTCTTCTGCAAAGCCCAAAAGCATTTTCAAGGGCACGCAAAAATTAAATTTTCCACTGGGGAACCCATTACCACTCGCATTCCATCCAGCATTATATAAAGCAGCACTCTCGTTAGAATTTAGCGAGACATAATTTTTCAAGGCCGAGTTAACACCGACGTTTCTACTTTTATCTATTTCGATACCATTTAACTCGTATCGAATCTCCTCAAACATGAAAGCTACACAATTATTTTTTAATTTCAAACTTTCATCGCTCTTCTTATCTTTTGTTGTTACTAGCGAACCTTCGATGTATAAAACGCTCTCACATGGCAGTAAAATTAAATCTTGATTTTGAATGCAAATTCGAATTATGTCGTTATTATTGTAAGATTCAATAAAAGGGGAATATGTATGATATGACTTATTCGCTATTGTCTCATCATAACTAGTTGGTTCGGTAATATTTAAAATTTCACTCATTACGTAGTCTTAAGCCCAAAGACTTCAAAAATTGCTTATTTGCATTTGTTAATGGAATAGCACGCTTAGATGCTCTCTGTCTGGAAGCAAGCATACAACTACTAGTTTTAGGTAATTGAGGAGATTTATCAATCTTATGAGTGAAAACAATCATTCTAAAAAAAAAAGATCAAACGATTTCTTTTATTTTTTTTCAAGAGATCTTAATTCGATTAAAGTTTAGTCGCTACTAATCATCATTTAGGGAAATTCCTATTATTATTGGATGCAATTTTTAAATGAGAGGTCGTAAATGAATTCTCACTGTGATTTCCTCATTTCTAAAATTAATTAAATTATCATGCTGATCTACTAAACTGATTACAACTGAAGAGATTCTTCTGGTGTTTAGGGGCAAGTAAATTATATTTTTCGGTACTTCATTTATTTTGTAACCGGGGGGGACATCGGGGGAGAATTCATGTATTACATGAACTGGTTTATTATTCATATACGATCCTCCGATTATATTACATTTAATCCTTATCGAATTTACTTTATTTATGTTAACTTGCAAGTTAGATTCGCTAGTTTTATTCGCTTGTATCACTTGTTCGTCAAATCCTAGCAGCCTCCCAATAGATCTTTCTTTGTCGAAGTAAACGGCCTGGGATGGAGTAATTTCTATTTTTAAAGTATTTGTATTAGGATGTATTTTTACTGTAGGCTTTGTAGCTGTTTGTTTTAAATTAGACTTTATGTAATTAATTATGTCATCAATTTCATATGACCCTTCTGGTAATTCGATTATTTCGCTTCCTATGTGAAATAAATTATTCTTCTTATCAATATTTGGTATAGAATTATACGTATATAAACTAACTAAACCACATTCGTAATCGGATAATAGTTCTATAGGAGGAAAATAATTGGCTATTAAAGTCGACTCGGTGTTAGTGAACTCTAAGACTCTTGCCATATTGAATGACGAAATAAAACTGTAAGATAAGGATATATTGATACTTTATTTATAAATAAATTTTTCGTACAAAAATTCTAGACATAAGTGTCCACAAATGAACGAGTTATTAGGTTGATATCTTGAATAATTGTATTTGATATTATCACCTAGATAATCAGCCAATTCTTTAGGGGGTGGAAGGTTTCCATAGCTGTCATAAAATTCACTTCCTTTGCGATTTTTGTAATATGCTACCCAGTGTGTGCCTGCACCTTCTGATGTATCCAAATTGACAATTCCGCATTCTATTTGTTTAGGTTTGAATGGTAATTCATTCAACATAAAAACTCCTCTAAAATTAGGTATGTGTTTGGAAAATTTTCTTAGGTCATCTTCGTTCAGCGCTCTCGCTGGTAGCATAGCTAGAAGTTTTTTGGATTCATATATAGACCAAGTCCTCGGCGATACGGCTTCAAATATAACCCTTTGCCCATCGCGATCGTCTCCATCTGCTTATTATGTCTTTGGCTTTCAGCAAATTGTTTACGAGCGTGTTTGGCGTCTAATACCGCCTTCGAGATCGCCGCCGCACCCCCCGATAACGTATCAAGGGCTGATAGTCCAGCAAAAAGCGGTATAAGAAATGGTAAAACTCCGCCAGTTTTAGGAATCGGAATTATTCTTGTTCTCGGTATATTCATTGATTTTCCTCTAACAGTATCTTTAGCTGCTGCTAAGGCTATTTTAATAGCGTTCTGTATATTCTGCGGATTTTTCGATTTTATGGCAGCTCGAGTTTTCGCTATTAAATGTGTTAGAGTATTGGATTTAATTTTTCTTTTTCTTTTAGGAGGTTTCACACCCATACCTAACTTAGCTTTTGCTTCCATTGCGTTAGTTACAAGCCAAGCATTTATTTTCTCACCGATTTTTGAATCGCTTGCTTTTACTCTTTCCCAAGCTCTATCAGCTAGCTCTCGATCAGCCTTATTTCTCAAGTTCGTATCAGTTGTTTTTGAATAAGCGATATCGTGAGCCCTGCAATAATTATCTAATAAATTTATACCAGATTCACCTCTTGCTAAACGTTCTCGTAATCTAGTTCCAGGTCCGCAAAATTGATATCCTCCTGGTAAGTGTAATTCAAATGGTAATTTATCTATTGCGGTATTTAGTAGACCTTTCCCATTTCTAGTTGACTGATAGGGAGTTGAAGCTTTTCTGAGTATAATCATTTTTGATTAGATATTTATAAGATAACGGTAGATGTGACAGTGACCTTATTCTTAAATAGTTATTCAAAATATACTTTCTAACAGTAGCTGAAATGCGGTTAGTACGTCAACAAGATAAACTTCCAATTAGAAACATAGATTTTTTTCATAAGAGTGCGACTTACTTTAAACATAGCAAATTATTACCAAATAGTATACGCGCTATTTTTATAGGACCGTCAAACTGTGGGAAGACCAATTTACTTATAGCTCTACTTGAGCATGAAAATGGATTAAAATTTGAAAACGTATATGTTTTTTCTAAGTCTTTATATCAACCAAAATATGAATATCTAAAAAGATTGTTTTCTGGTCTTAAAGGAATAGGTTATTTTACCTTCTCAGACAATGAAGAGGTAATACCACCTGAAAAAGCCAAGGAAAATTCGATAATGGTATTTGATGATATATCCTGTCAGAAACAAAATAATGTTCGATCTTATTTTTGTATGGGTCGGCATAAAAATATTGATAGCTTTTATCTCACTCAAACATATACTCATATACCAAAACACTTAATTCGCGACAATGCAAATTTGCTAGTTATTTTCAAGCAAGATAATTTAAATCTCCGACATATTCACTCCGATCATATTGGCTCTGACATGCAATTTAGCAAATTTCTGAAGATATGCTTGGAATGCTGGAACGAAGATTACGGATTTTTACTCGTAAATAAAGATTGTTCGATGAATAAGGGTCGATATAGGAAGGGCTTCGATACATTTATTATGTTATAAATAATGAAAAAAAATTCACTTTATCTCATTTCATTTCCACCCTCAAGACAGTGTTAAGCTAAAATCCTGTTTGAAAAAACTCTTTGTAGGCTGTTATATAGGCTGTTAGGCTGTTATATAGGCTGTTAGGCTGTTATATAGGCTCTTATATAGGCTGTTAGGCTGTTATATAGGCTGTTAGGCTGTTAAAAAACCTGTATACACCCTGTTGAATATGTTATGTATCTTGTTTACATCCTGTTAGATCTGTTAAAAGCTTCTGTTATTTTTTTGTATTTTTTTTCCTCACAGAGCGTTTAGGGAATCAGTTTTCTCATATATTAGCATTTTTTTTTTTTTTTTTTTTTATTATTTTTGAATGCAGTTTAAAACTATGGATAAAAAAATTGTTAAAGATATAATTAAGACAAGACATATAATTCGCAAAAAACACGAAGCTCTAAAAAGAAATCTGCTGAGCGATTCTTCGGAATTGGAACGTATTTTTCAACCCATTACAACACCGTTGAAAAAAATAGCTGACTCTGACATAGCAAACGCAAAGAATATAAATTTATCTCCAATAAAAAAAAATCAGAGTTAAGCAGTAGTAGCACGCCACTGAAAGAAAAAATGATTAAATATGAGAGTGAATATGATTCAAGCCGTGACGATATTCGCACACCTGAAGATAAATTTGCAACGCAACCTGATGATAGTTCATTAACTCATTTTGACGAGGACGAGAATATTTATGAAAAATCAACAAATAATTTTATTAAATCCCTGAATCTAAGTCAGAAAAATTTTAGTAATCATTTAGCTCCTCATTTTAATCATGAAGAAAAAGTATGGACTCTTGGCAATACTACTTTCTCAATAATCGATAATAAAATGCATATAAATAATCAAGTTTACGAACTTTCACCTGGTCTGACTCATTTATTATTTTATAAAAAACTTGATAAAAAAAAATTAATAACGAGGATGTGAATAAATATCTAGAAATAGTCAATGCTACAAATTACATAGAAATTACGATAAAAATCTACAATACGCGGGGAGCAGAGGAGATAAATATAATTTTATTATAAAACATTTAAGTGATGAAAAACTTTCGCACTCTGGTACGGGCTTAATGAAGACTTATAATGTCAATAAACCTGATTACATATACTGGGATGACCCCAATGAACTGGTTGATCGACTAAAACTTTTGTTATCTTCTATGCAAGCAGGTCATAACAATCATACAAATGAAATTATTTCCATATTCGAGGAACTGAAAGAAGCTAATATTATTCTATAAATGAATATAAATTTAATACTTTATCGCATAATAATAATGACTATTGATAAATTCGGTCGCTCTTCATTTGAAGATAAAGATTCTAAAGTGGCATCGTTATTCAATGTTATAGGCTTATCTTTAACTAATAATGGAGATCTGGATATGTTAAATAAACGTATTTGTAATCTGCGCAAGCCTAACTTTGCTAAAGATGCTAGCACTAAACAGTATGTCGATGAGAAAACTGCTCAAATTATTTCACTGAAAAATGAAATGAAAAAAAATTTTGATGAATTGAGCTCTAATTTTCAATTCATTCAGAATAAAATAACTACGTTGGAGAATAATATATCTGAAGAACGCTCTCAATCGGCCATCACGTTAAATGCAATGCAGAAAAAGATAAAACTGTTTGATGAATTACATAATACTACGAATCAACATTCGGATAATCAAAGCACTCCATCAACTAAAAATAACGATCAGCAGATCAAAGTTGAAAAGACGAAAAATAAACACTCGAATAATAAAAAAACGTCGGGAAATCAAACTGATTCATTAGCTAAAAATAACGATCAGAGCTTCCCGAAAATTGATAATTCCAACTCATTAGATCAAAAACCGAACAATCTGCTACATCAAAATAATAATCTCTCTACATCTCGTCGACGTATATCATCGAATAAGTTGAATAAAAAGAATAAAATCTTGGGGGAATGAACATTTCCTGTTTAGACTTGAGCTTTATATAAATTCATATCGTCTCTTTATTCGAATTTAAAATGAAACCAAAAATTAGTGCAGCTAAGAAAGGACTAGTGGAGGAAATTCACCGACAGATAAGACGCAATTTTCCGCGTAGATCTGTAATTTTAAAAGGGGTTAATGACTTATGGCAAGCCGATTTAATTGACCTAAGCAATCATTCAAGCGATAATAGAGGATATCGTTTCCTACTAACAGTTATAGACGCATTCTCTAAATACGCTTGGGCAATACCCGTCAAATCAAAATCTGGCATCGATGTAGCTAATGCATTTAATAAAATATTTAGTAAACAATCACCGAAACATCTTCAAATTGATAAAGGAAAAGAATTTTATAATTCGCACGTGCAAAAGTTAATCTCAGTTTATAATATTAATCTATATTCTACATACAGCACAATGAAAGCCTCTATTGTTGAAAGATTCAACAGAACGCTAAAAAACTGGATGTTCAAAGAATTTTCCCTTAATGGATCTTACAATTGGATTGATAATATTGATGAACTAGTTTTCAAGTATAACAATAAAATACATCGAACTATTAAAATGAAGCCTCGCGACGTTAATTTTACTAATGAAAAAATTTTATTAAAAACTGTTTATAATAAAATAAAAAAATTTCCTATTCCAAAATATAAGATTGGTGACAGAGTTCGTATAAGCAAATCCAAGCATCTGTTCGAAAAATCATATACGCCCAACTGGACCACAGAGACTTTTGTCATTCGCCAAATAAAAAATAGTAACCCAGTAACTTATTTACTCAAAGATACTTCAGGAGAAATTATAAAAGGGTGCTTCTATGAACCCGAATTATTAAAAACGCAATATCCAGATGCTTATCTAATTGAAAAGATATTGAAGAAGAAGGGTAAAGATAAACTATTCGTCAAGTGGTTAGGCTTTTCCGATAAGCACAATAGCTGGGTAAACAAAAGCCAAATTTTGTAATCACGTTTGCGAAAATATTTGTCACATGACTGTTCAGTAGAGAATTTGCTAACCTGTTTTGGATATACAGGGTGTTGATTTTCAAAGCGGGCCATAGGGGATTAGCATTGCGAAAGTGGTTTTTGAGGATTCCTGCTCGCCGTTTAAACTGACAGAAATGGTTTTGGTATCAAAATGAAGCTAAAATTATTGCGCATATTGCTTGACATCAGAAATTGATTTAATTTCACGTTGTTTTCTAAAATTCTTCAGTAAAAATTCAAGTAATTGTTAATGTTTAATCACAAAATAGCATGCCTTGCCTAAACAATAATGACGTTTCGACAATCCAATAATAAAACTTTATAAGTCAGTAGGTAATAATAAAGTCTGGTTCTATTTAAAAATGGGTTATACAAACCAAGAAAGAGTCTTTATGGTGAAAACCTACTACAGTGTGTAGCCAGTTACAGGAGGGTTAAATAGAACCAGACTTTATTATTACCTACTGACTTATAAAGTTTTATTATTGGATTGTCAAAACGTAGAAACGTCATTATTATTTAGGCAAGGCATGCTATTTTGTGATTAAACATTAACAATTACTTGAATTTTTACTGAAGAATTTTAGAAAACAACGTGAAATTAAATCAATTTCTGATGTCAAGCGTTATGCGCAATAATTTTAGCTTCATTTTGATATCAAAACCATTTCTGTCAGTTTAAACGGCGAGCAGGAATCCTCAAAAACCACTTTCGCAATGCTAATCCCCTATGGCCCGCTTTGAAAATCAACACCCTGTATAAGAAAAAAATTTGCAAAAATTTTTTTAAAGTGTAGTCATCGCTCACTCGAAATACTTCTCCAATAAAAACATGATTTCTAGCTTTTACGTGTTTACCTTGCTTTTTTATTTCATAGTTAACGCTTTTACTGCTTCGGTTTCACCACCAGTTCATTTAACGAATTTGAATCAAAGCGCTCAAATTGAATTTGATGTAAAACTACCAAGCAACGAGACAGTGGAAATTAAATTATCATTCAAACTATTATCTCCTAGTGAAAATTTACCGGTGTATAATGAAACTGTTATTCTTGATCTGATAAATGAGCAAAGTTCTACGTCAAGTTCAACTACAACTACAAAAGCATCAGTGGTGCAGTCATCTTCTGAGTATACGAGCGATGAGGCAGATACACAATGGAATTATTATGATCCGAGCGATGAAGATGAGATAGAAAACATGAGTGAAGCTGAATCAAACTCTAATTATTACGTATCAGTCGAGAATGCAATTGAAGTATTTCGAATTCATTTGATTGAAAAAGAGCTCGAAATTGCTGGCATAATTGAAAGTGACCATCCTTTTTACAGACATTTTAATCTGGAATTCGCGAATAATGTGGTTCTTCCTATTCGTTGCACATATGAAGCTCATTATGAAGAACGATCATTGAACATTTCTTGCTATGAATACAGGGAATATGAAAGCGAACGAGTATATAGCAACGGAGAGATTGAAAGAGCATTACCTCTAGTATCTAGCCCTGACCTTATCGATATTAGGGATTATAATCAAACTTATCATATGATCATTAATTAAGTGTCTGTAATTTTTAATGTTAATTTTTTTCTGATGTAGGTATCTATAAGTACATGAAAATAAAGAGCTGTAAAAAAAATCTGACTTTTTTTATTACCTATTACCTTATTATTATTACCTATTAGGTATACTATTAAAAATAAAAATAATAATAAAAAAATCCCTATATTAGCATTCCTTAAATAAAAAATCAGTTAGTTCCATAACAATGACTTTACTCAAAGCATCTCTTCTCATATTCGCTATATTAGCAAAAAATAAATTTATAGTTTATCGACAACCAAATGTGATGAACGCTTTTGTTTGTTTCAATCAAGATAATGATACTTGGCCCACCAACTGGGTAAAACTACAGCCAACAATTCAAGATAATATACTTATTTTTCAAACTAATTTTACCCCTAGTCACGATACAGTGATTTTGAAATACAAGTTGAGGTTTATTTATTTGGATAGGAGCTTCGGTGATAGCGAATGGAAATATATCCTGCACGAATTCAGTTTGAGTAATAATCCGCATTATTATGATTATTTAACCTCTATCAAAAAGTTAAATTCATCGTTATCGAAGAACAGTCTACCTCATCAAAAAATCGAAGATAACAACGTTCATATTCGCAATGCAACAGCAGATGAAGATAATATTAATGTTAATTTAACAATTACATTAAAAATTTTCATTATATTGTATTTTTCATTGCTGCTTTGTTTTGCATTTTATGTAAAGTGGATTGATAATAAATATAAACAAAGTCAGCTTCTCACAGCCTGTACTACTTCTCATTGAAAACACCAATAAAGTAAACATTTTAAATTGTTTGTTTTTTTTTTATTCATCAAAAATTACTCGATTAGTCGAACTACATTTTAGCTAAGTCCGAACTTCGTTAAGCTCCGCTAAGCTCAGCCCCCGCCCCACTCTGGCCCCCGCTCTGCCCCCGCTCAGCCCGGCCTCCGCCTCCGCTCATGCGCCGGAAGCGAAGTCGGCCATGTTGGGCGGATGAGGCCGAGGCGGGAAAATTTGCGATGGCCGAATGAGACCAATCAGATTCGAGAACAGGCCGGGTTCGACAGGGCGCATGCGTAGACAAGCCCAGGTTAGGGCTTGACACGCCCAATCCGAGCTGGGCGCATGCGTAGGCAAGCCCAGGTTAGGTCTTGACACGCCCACTACGCGCATGCGCTGCTGGCCACGCCCACTTCGTGCCGTGCAGTCCAGAACCCCCTTATTTTAACTACTCGGGCATCAGGGCTGTATTTGTCTTGCCACATCCACTGGGACCCGAAATTATCGCTCGTACGGTATTAGGTAGTTTACATCCATGGCGCTGTGGTACAGACTTGACCGATTCACAATCGAGGTTGAGGATTGGCAGAGATGCTTCAGGGTGATGAATGATACGCATGGCTGTGATGACTAATTTACCACTGCAGAGTGATTGATATATATATATATATATATATATATATATATACACGCATAGATGTGGACCGTTAATCAGTCTTCATGTTGAACGTCACAGGTCAAGGTCTCATCGATAAAGCCATCAACAATCTTCCGGTCGAATTACATATTCCAAGTTATAAGTTTTGTGGACCTGGTACACGTCTTAAAGCTCGTCTAAGTAGAGGCGATATCCCCAAAAACAAGCTTGACGATCTGTGTAGATCTCACGACATTGCCTACGCCCTCAGCAAGGATCTAGCATCGCGACATAAGGCGGATAAATTGTTAGAAGACGGTGCCTGGGATCGTGTAAAAGCAACAGACTCCGGACTAGGCGAGAAGGCAACCGCATTGCTTGTTACAGGCGCCATGAAAATCAAACGGAAACTTGGCGCCGGCCACCGTCGTACAGACTCTAAACCATTTTCAACTCTGGTTCGTCAGATTAAACGTGAACGACCTCAGGCCCGTAGTTCAAGCGTCTTCGCTACAGTTGATTCTTTGTTCAGTTGAGTCTTCGGTACAGATTGAAAAGTTGATTGGTTTATATACAGTTGCTCCTGGCTTAAATTTTAAATTGAGTAGTTTGTTGTTGGAGTTAATTGGTGTAACTTATATGTCTATATTCCTGTTGATTTTGTTTTTGCAAGCTGTTTATTGGCCAAGTGTTGTATGGTATCTGTGTCTAGCTGTGCCCTGGATAATAGATTGTTGAACTATTGTTGGATTCATCATATCAGTGGTTGAAAAAGTAGAGAAAAAAAAGCAAGATAAGGATAACAGTTAAGAGGTAAAAAACCTGTACTGATAAAGGCCATACTGAGACCCTGGAGAAGCTTTGGATCTGATATTCTACATCCACTGTTGTCAGATTGTTGATAAAATTTTACTTTCTTCTTACTGGGCATATTCGACTTACACTGGGACAATGTTGTGCTTGATTTGCAAGGTGGATGAAGCTGATGAGGATACTCTTATAAAATGTGATAGTTGCAGCAGATCAGTGCATAGAAGGTGTTCGGGCTTGAGTTCTTCAGAATTACGAGTGATGGAGCTTATAAATAAACGAGTCCTCAGATATCATTGCGATGATTGTGGTAAGGGATTTCTGATGGTTCCAACCCTTATAAAATCGATTGAAGACCTTAAATTAGAGATTGAAAAACTAAAGGTAGTCCATAATTCTGCGTCCACACATCCGGGGTATGAGGAGATCGTGTCTGAAATTATTGATAGAGATAAACGTAAAAGTAATCTATTGATATTTGGAGTCCCTGAATCTGACCAGGCTTTACCGGTTGCGGATCGGGTGGAGACTGATTCTGGTATTGTTGGGTCGGTCCTGAATGTTATTTTACCTGATGCCAGGTGTGTCGGCATAAAACCATCGAGATTGGGACGTTATAATACAAATAAGCCAAGACCAATTAAGGTGAAATTAGCTAATGAGCAGGCCGTTCTTGCCTGTATCCGCAATGCAGCGAGGCTTAAGGATAATAAGGATTGTCAGAAGTTTACCATATCATTTGACCGAACGCCTCGTCAGCTGCAACACTACAGGGAACTTCGGCAGAAACTTAATGAAGAGAAGGATGCTGGTAATAACAATTTGAGGATCAGGTATATTATGGGCGTGCCAAAGCTTGTCCCTTTAAACTAGACTTGCCCAATGGTGACCGGGATATAACTTGTTTCTACCAGAATGTGCGTGGCTTGAACACCAAGGTTGATCAGTTTTTTGTTGGGGTTAGTGAGGGTGAATATGATGTGATTGCTTTGAGTGAAACATGGCTTAAGGGTGGTGTTCAATCTACTGAACTATTTCCTGAAACATATTATGTGTATCGTAAAGATCGGAATTTAGCTGTGACTGGGCGGTCATGTGGGGGAGGTGTCTTGCTTGCTGTTAAAGATCACATTGAATCTCAATTGATTGGCAGTCAGGAGTTTGAGAGGGTCTGTCCTGATATCGACTTATTGATCTGTAGGTGCTATGCGGAACATGGGTCGATTTTGTTTCTTGTTGTGTATATACCTCCGTCTGTTGGTATTTGTGAGTATGAATTGTTTTTCGAAACTCTTGAACAATGTGATTTACTTAATTCTGAACGCGTTGTTATACTTGGAGATTTTAATGCTCCCAGTTATGTGGATTCCCCAATTAATGATGGTAGGGTGAACTCAATTATGAGGCTTGAGGCTTTTTTTGGTTTTAAACAGTATAATCAAATTTTGAACAGTTCTGATAGATTACTGGATCTAATATTGAGTAATATTAAATGCACTGTATCAAATGATAGACTGCCTTTGGTTGATGAGGATGTTTACCATCCGGCTCTTAATGTGACTCTGCATGTGGATAGTGTGGGTAAGTGTCGGTTTGACACTAATACTGAGATAAAAACCTATAATTTTAGAAAAGCAGATTTTCCATCTCTATATGCTTCATTTCTGAGTACTGATTGGACTGTTTTGGGAAACTATACTAATATTGATGAAGCAGTCCAGCGTTTTTACGCCTTGATAATGAGCAACATTGATGCGTATGTGCCTGCTAGCAAGAGGTTCAAAAGGACATATCCTTGTTGGTACACTGCTGATATTATTCATAACATCAGGCGGAAAGCCAGAATCAGGGGAAGATATAAAAGGTTTAATCAATTGAATGACAGAAATGAGTTTGAAAGACTTCGACATCTGGTAAAAGTTCAGTGTAAAGCTGCTTATGATAATTATGTGCATGGTATTCAGGATGCAATTGGTATGGATTCTAGACAATTTTGGTCCTATGTACAGCGCAAAAAGGGTAAGTCTAGGATTCCTGGCACTATGTTTTATGGTGATGTAAGGTGTGATAGTCCACAAATGGTAGTTGACACATTTGCCGATTGTTTTCAGGGAGTTTTTCTTCCACCTGATCTTGATTCTGACACTGTGTTTCGGTTTGATGAGGGCATTCAGTCTAATTATTGTCTTGATGTTGGTATTGGTCCAGTCACGGATGGGGAGACTCTTCTTGCTGTGAAAAAGCTGAAGAATACAATGACATCTGGTCCTGATGGCATTCCCTCATTCTTGGTGAGGGACTGTATTGGGGCATTTTTACAGCCGTTGAGAATAGTCTTTGATCTCTCATTGAAAACTGGATAGTTTCCGGATCGTTGGAAGGAGGCGAGAGTTTGTCCTGTTTTTAAGAATGGTGAGAGGGACAGGTTTGAAAATTATAGACCAATATCTGTATTGAGTAATTTTGCCAAACTTTTTGAGGTGGTTGTTTACAATCGTATTAACCATACAGTTCAAAACATTATATCTCCATTCCAGCATGGTTTTGTGAATCGTCGTTCAACTGTTTCTAATTTGTTAGTTTTCACCCAGTTTGTAGCGGATGTTATAGATAGGAGGGGTCAAGTTGACGTTGTCTACACGGATTTCTCGAGAGCTTTTGACAGGATTGACCACAGAGTTCTGATTGAGAAGTTGTTTCGGATTGGTCTTGACAGAGAGATGGTTTTGTTCCTGTCATCCTATTTGGTTAATCGTAGGCAATTTGTGGCATATAATGGCTTTGCTTCTAAGGAGTATATTGCAACATCAGGGGTGCCACAGGGGTCCAATCTAGGCCCTCTGTTATTTTTGCTGTTTATTAATGATCTCTGCGATACTTTGCACTGCGATAGGCTCTTGTTTGCTGATGACCTGAAGATATTTTCTGCTGTTACCACCGACGATGATTGCCTTGATCTTCAGAGACAGATCACTGCTGTACAGACATGGTGTGCGCTTAACAAGCTTCACTTGAATGCTCAGAAATGTAAGGTAATGACATACTCTAGAAAGCAGAATAATATAGTTTTTCCTTACAGTGTTGATGGACTGGCACTCTCTCGCACGACGAGTTGTAAAGATCTCGGAGTTTTGTTTGATCCTGTTCTGAGTTTTGCCAAACATGTTGATGGTATTGTGTTGGATGCCAGTAGAATGTTTGGTTTCATTGTGCGCAACTGCAGGGGGTTTGATAACATTCAACCATTGGTTCTGCTCTATTATGGATATGTACGGTCTAGACTTGAGTATGCATCAGTGATTTGGTCTCCTTTCTATGCTCGACACAAGTCCGTTGTTGAAAATGTGCAGAGAAGGTTTTTAAAGTATTTTGTTTATAAGGTTACTGGGGCTTATCCGGAGAGAGGCATAGCGTATGCAGAGCTACTAAACATGACAGGTTTCCAGTCTCTTGAGGGTAGGAGGAGATGCACGTCTGTGGTGTTTCTATATCGGTTGCTACATGGTGGGATAGACTGTCCGGATTTGCTATCGCAGGTTAATTTGTTGGTGCCACGTATGGGCTCTCGCCAGAATGCCACTTTTTATTATAACGAAGCAAGAACTAACTTGCTGTTTTTTTCGCCTTTCAATATGATGCTAAGAGACTTTAACAATTTGTGTGATGAGTGTGATATCTTCTTCTCTGGTCTTGAGTGCCTGGTCAACGCTGCCCGAAAAAAATTTTTATAGAAATTTTTTATAGATTTTTATATATTTTTGTATATTTAATTCAATTGATTTATTATATATATATTTTTTAAAATCTTGCAAAATATCTCTTGGGGTTGGTATTCTGTTAATTATGTGGGGGAGTATTCTGTGTATAGTTTTTTTTTTCTTCAATCTTTAAAATGTAATTTTTGAATTTGTTTTTTGTTACATTGCACTGTAAATGGTTATTACTGTTGGGCAATAAAGCTATTATTATTATTATTATTATTATTACAGCTGCCGCAGCTCTCAAGACGGCTCGGAGAATAGTTCGCAAGCAAAAGTTTAACAAGCCGCGCGTCATACCTGTGCCAAAAATAGGCGGAATACTTCCCTTGATACCACTGTTTGCAGGGTTGAGTGCCCTCGGTGCATTAGCTGGAGGCGTTGCGGGGATAACTAAAACAATAACCGACGTACGAGCCAAAGCTCGACAACTGGGTGAGGTTAATCGACATAACAGGTGTATGGAGGATATTGCCTTGGGCAATAAAGGATCGGGCCTGTACCTGCGACGCCAACGCAACGGCTATTGACTTTATTTAAAACGTCAATCAAAAAACTACAACTGCCCGCCAGGCCTCTGAGCGATGCCGACTTGCGTCGGTATGCAGCCCTGTTACGGATCCCAGCCTTCCGCGGAGTCTTCATGAGAGATCAACTACCTACAGAACCGCATCACTTGGAGAGGGGCATCGTTAACCTGGATGTTTGTGCAGGCCCAGGCACTCACTGGGTGGCTTATGAGAAACATGGCGATACAGTCGAGTACTTTGATTCGTATGGTGATCTCCAACCACCAAGGGAACTTCAACGATATTTTCGCGGCTGTAAGATCTACTATAATGATGACGTGTTTCAACGAGGAGGCTACACTTGCGGGCATCTCTGTTTAAAGTTCTCTTCTCTCTAAAGTCTAAAGTCTAAAGTCATCTCGCACTGCTATGGGAGCCGAGGTCGTTAGTTATTTCTTCGAGCTACCCGACGGGTCTTATGAGATTGAACATCTGGAGTCATGCGTGCGCGAAAAACTGCAACACCTTATTGACACCAACGAGCGATGTCGTAAGGCGCTAGCAGCCTACCTACCCAAGGACGGAACAGCACCAGATCCTGAAGATGTGTTCAGTCTGAAGCCTGATAATAGCACGTTGAAATGCCGAATGAAGAGTACTCTGTTTAATATTGATTTCACTCAGCCTGGTGGCCCAAACGACTTACTGGGGTTTTCACCTAAAGTTTATGCAGCCCCGCAGCCGCACGAATCCGATCAGCCCGTGAATATTGTCAGAACTCTGTCGATACACATCGAAACAAACCTCACCACTGGCGCTTATTTGAATGGTCGGTTGGGCCATGTTATCTACGAATTTACACCGCTGGTCGACCCGGGCTTCGTCATTCGCGAGGAACCGCGCACTCCAACCTATCTACCTCTGATCCATGGTAAGACCATGATTGATAATATAAGTATTGGCATCAAAGACCAGGACTCACACCCTGTAAACTTTCGCGGAGAGAAGATTGTTATCCGGCTGGAACTGCGGAAAGAACTTCGTCAGGATGTTAGTCATTATACCTACTAATACGGTCGGACCGGCACCGTCGACATCAGTACCGTCGCGCCGCTCAACTAGACCGCATCATCGCGCTTTATCGGCTATTAACACAGCCTTTCTACGATCGCTTGGTTATAATGTCAGGAGTCCTCGATATCTATACCAGACCACGTTTTGACGAGTCTATCATCAAAGTCGAGGTGCATACCTACCAACCGCAGACCCGTTCATTTAGCTACAATGACACTTGTGAAATCATCATCAACCAGCAAGACATATGCCTGTTACCGTCTGAGTCGTGTCCAGTGATTGAAGGCCAGTTTGTAGCTGGGGCCGAAGGGACCGGTACATGCAGCTTGACCGAAAATGCCGCCCTGTTTTTGTTCTCAGACATTACTTATGAACTCAATGGCAAGGAGGTGGAAAAGATTCGCGATCCTGGTATGATCACAGCCATGCGTACCTTGCTACTCTACAACAGCGATGAAGTTGACGCGTTAAAACCGGCCTCATGGAGTGATAATTTTGGGTCGTTGTTGGGCCAGGACGGGCGGTTCTGCTTTCGCATACCTCTGACCCACCTGTTTAGCGTTTTTTACGACTATCGCAAAGTGGTGAGTTGTAAACATACCTTCCGCTTTACAAGAGCTGTCAGCGATAACAATGCCTATGTCTGTCGGCAAGCGGACGGCACTGTAGGTACGAAAACAGCGACCATCACCGTCAGCAATGTGGGACTCAAGATGATGCATATCGTCCCCGATGACGTCACACGTCTCTCCATGTTACGCCACTTGAATGCAAACAAACCTGTTTACATACCCTTCCGCCGCTGGGAATTGTACGAGCTTCCAACTCTCAGCAACAGCACAAAGGACTTGTGGTCCGTGAAAACATCTCCAGTAACTGAGCGTCCTCGTTACATCATCGTGGGTCTGCAGACCAACCGCTGGAATAGTCTTCAAAACAACATTACACAGTTTGAGCATGCGAACCTCACCAGTGTGCGTGTACAGCTGAATTCTGAGACGTATCCTACGGAACCGATGCATCTTAATTTCGAACAAAATCGCTACGGAGATGTATATGATGCGTACATGGCCTTCCAGAGATCGTTCTGTGGGAAGACAACAGCCACGCCCATACTCGATTACGCTGCATTCAAAGACAGGCCGTTATTTGTCTTTGACTGCTCGAAGCATGCCCAGGCGGTTCAGGCCTCAACAGTCGATATCAAGCTAGTATTTGAAAGCAGTGCTAACTTTCCACCCAATACGAAAGCTTACTGTGTAATCATTAACGATTGCGCGTATGACCATCGCACACTTGGTGGTTTGTTTCAAAAGATTCTTTGAAATATAATTATTGTACTTTTTAAAAAATAATATCAAATAAAAAAAGTATTTTTAAACATCATGTGTTTTCTTTCTAACGCTAAGAATAATATACCTGTAATTTTTTCAGAAATTTATTACATCGTTAATTACACTACAATCACATTAACAAGTCTATAATCAGAGACACCAGCGTAAACCATATATTGATGCATTTGAAACAGCATTCTACCTCTTCTAAACATGCTGAACATCGTGAGGCTCGGTGCTCTAGACATGGTCTTTGTCGTATGAGTTCAGGATCCCTCTGGAGTCTTTTCGGTAGCTGCTCCCAAATTCGCTCCAATTCTTCAGGATCGTACCCCAGAAGGTCTCGTCTGTGTGGGACCATCACTCACTCTTTTTTGGAGCTGCAGCTGGTTCTATTTCTATACTTTTGAAGTGATAATTAACCCCCGTAACGCTTACAGGTGTAATTCTTTTCGTTACCCTAGGCTGCGTATCTTGAAACTTGCATGTATATATTCTAGCCCAAGGATCTTGCATCCCATCGATGTACAACACTCACCTTATGAACGTTGTATGTGTTTTAAAAGGTTGAACCACCACCCTAAATGCATCATTATTTTTTTTAAACCCCACCACTTTTTGTTTTATTAAATATTAGGGGGTGGGCATGGTATTTGTCACAAATTGATATTGAATTTTCTAACGTTGTAAAACATGTATGATCACCCATACTATTATTAAAATAAAATAAAAACAGGTCACTTGCTTAGATATTTATTCAATTATCTAATTGCTAATAAATTAGAAAAATTAAATTAGAACCTAAATCCCAATAAAATTCATCAAATATACAGTAGTGTGTGTCACAGGCATGGTACACCCCCTTTTTTTCTTTATTTTTAGAGATAATTTTTTGAAATTTGGTACATCGCATATTCTCGATAGAGCGCACTTTTTAGCAAAAAATTGAATTTTTTCCCACATCCGGTTTTTCCGGAAATAATACCAACTTTTTATTTTTAAATGGGACACTCTATATATTATTATATTTTTGGACTCTATACATTTGTACAAATTCAACGATATCACATAAGTATACCATTTCAAATGTCAAATTTGTTTTTATTTAATTTTTTATTTCTCAATTATAGTGTGTCATGACTATTTCGTTTTACTCCAATTGGATCATCTAATGCTAGGAAAATCGAATTTTTGTTCAAAGTACTAAATTAAGTGATTTATGGATAAATTATGCGCACCAGGATGATTTTTTGAGCTGAATTCATTTTTTTCAAATGGTACCATATTGGTACCGAGGTACCATCTACTAGTACTCTTAATAAGGGACATTTTGGTGTACCCATTTTGCATCTGTGACGAACACAAGTTCAGGTTTCCAGCTTCACCTGTCTCGATGGATGTTATCGCCGCCTCTTCAGCTTCCGCTCGTAACCTCTGCATTGTATTAATGCGCATGTCGTCCTTTTCTATATTGCTGATTACACCTTTGATGTAGTTCTCCAAAGTTTGTAATCTTCTGAAACTTGCGATTCCCAGGCATACATTATATCCGTATTTCAGCGGAAACTTCGGTTCTATCGCCATGCTGGTGCTGTGCCATGTTTTTATAACGTAATGCGTTAAATTAAAACTCCGGCGTGCTTCTAAGGACTCCATTTCACAATTATTGATGATGTCCGGCAGCATCTGCATCAGTTCATTGAATCCACTGGAGTTCAGCACAACACCAGCATCTGGAGCCTTATTACTGTGAATTTTAATCACCGTTGAAAAATTTGCTTCAGGATTAAGTCCCACGGTGATTAATTTGCACTCGCTGTCGTTCAGAGGAGTTGTGTTTGCATAAAGCAGACATTTGGCGTTCATTTTCTGCATAGGATTTTCATATTCGGTGGAGCCTGGGGTTGGCTTGGCATATTTTGCCCCCTTTACCCCCTCGCCAACGGTTTCACCAGCAGGTCGTTTGAGTGCCTGGAACATAGTAAATTGTTATAATGCTGCTAATTTTGTCAAGATACATAGTATACATTACAATAATATCCACTTATATCTACGATAACTCTTCATAAAAGTTCACCCTTATAATTTATTTATGTACAAACAGTACTCACCATTAATTTATCACTATTCTGCAAGTTTTGTCGGTACATGTTGATGCAGTCTGTAGGCTTTAAAAAATGCAGTAAAAGAGGATAGCAACTTATTAAACTCACAATCACGTTTATACGAATCTCTGAATAATACAGCTTAGTTAAACTTATTACACGCACAATTACGTTTACAGATCTATAGCTATACTAGCTTAGTTCTATTTTTAAAAACATTGAGGAGATGCGCCGAATATACAGGGTGTCCCATAATATGTGGGCAATCTCCCGGATTTGGGTAAATTTCGTAAAAATAAATGAAAAAATAGCTATAAAATTATTTCCTCAGAGACACCCCTACAAAGATATTAGCTGTTGAAGTTGAGGGTTGAAAATCAATTTATTGCAATAACTTTTTTATTTCTTGACCGATTTTGATAATTTTTGGTTTTGTTTTGTATTATTTGGGACTGTTTAGAATAGTGTTTCACAATCTTTGGTAGCACATACATAGACCTCGGGATGGCATAACCCCCTCATTCACTTGAAAGAAAACAATAAAAATAATAATTTTACAGATTTTTAAGGTTAATTTTCTTTTTATTTGACATTTTTTACATAAAAAATGTCTCTTTATTTATTTCGATAGAGCGAACCGTTATCGAGATAAACGTCATTCTAATAGGTGATGCGTCGCAGGAACTTTCTAAATTTCAAGTAAATTTTAACAAGATGGCTGATCTACGACAGTAAATTGAGCAGGAAACAAAACAATAACCTAATTAAATACACGTCTGTGTCAAAGATTTCATTTCATGCAGATTCAATTCTAACTGATTTTCTGCGTATTCAGCGTTTGTGTAACTCATTTTAAAATCATTTAGAATTGAATCTGCATGAAATGAAATCTTTGACACTATTTGACGTGCATTTAATTAAGCTATTGTTTTGTTTCCTGCTCAATTTACTGTCAAAGGTCAGCCATCTTGTTAAAATTTACTTGAAATTTAGAAAGTTCCTGCGACGCATCACCTATTAGAAGGACGTTTATCTCGATAACGGTTCGCTCTATCGAAATAAATAAAGATACATTTTTTATGTAAAAAATGTCAAATAAAAAGAAAATTAACCTTAAAAATATGTAAAATTATTATTTTTATTGTTTTCTTTCAAGTGAATGAGGGGGTTATGCCATCCCGAGGTCTATGTACGTGCTACCAAAGATTATGAAACACTATTCTAAAAAGTCCAAAATAATACAAAATAAAACCAAAAATTATCAAAATCGGTCAAGAAATAAAAAAGTTATTGCAAAAAATTGATTTTCAACCCTCAACTTCAACAGCTAATATCTTTGTAGGGGTGTCTCTGAGAAAATAATTTTATAGCTATTTTTTCATTTATTTTTACGAAATTTACCCAAATCCGGGAGATTGCCCACATATTATGGGACACCCTGTATACCTAGCATCCTTTTCTCTGATAGCACCCCCGCTCATCTTAATAGGGCTTCTAGCAGAGTTTGGATCCGAATAAATAATAATTTAAAAAGTTCTGTTATTTTCTAATGATCTTTTTTTATTTGTTGAATATCAAAATAATTGTTGTTGAAAACTTATAATAATGCACAACAGCAATGAAAACGGTTTTATATTGTGCACTATTTTTCACCCTAAAATTCTATAAAAAGATTTCATTCATGTATAGATGATAAAATTATTATTAATTAATTATTAAGTCAATTATTGTTTGGTCGACATGTACAGGGCGCGGTTTCTGATTCACTCAGGATACTTGGCTTTATTATCAGAAACACGCGCAGTTTCACCAACCTGTCTGCTGTGAAATCGCTCTACTTTGCGTTTGTTCGCAGCAAACTTGAGTATGCTTCTGTTGTTTGGAATCCATACTACGAAACTTACAAAAGTAGTATAGAGAGAGTACAGAGGAAATTTTTAAAGTTTTTGTTTTTCAAGAGGCACGGAACATATCCGGATAGGGGATACGATTATGGATTGCTTCTTCGTGAATTTGATTTTCAGTCACTTGCCAGTCGAAGAACAGTGTCAGTTGCCTAGGGCTTACACTAACCTCATGCTAAAGTCACCTTTATATGTTATAGCAAGAAGCAGTTATAATCAGATCTCTGCACGGTGTGACATCTTCAGCTGTACATTGGGAACCTTGTTGTCTGTTGCTAAAGAGTACTTTTGTAAGCCATAATAGTATACCTGTTGTTTTTTGTTTTTTTTTGTTTTTTCTACCGACTGCTTTTACCGACCACACCAATGCCTATTTAATTATGTTAGTTAATTAATTATGAAATGCATATTATGTTGATCTTATATCGAGATGGACTGTTATCGGTTTGGCAATGTAGAATCACCTTTGACTTTTTGTGTTTTTCTATTGTTGATTGCTAACCTTGTAATTGGAATCTGTATTCTGTTGGGTGAATAAAGAATAAAATAAAAAATAAAAATATATAAAATAAAATAAAATACACCATTGAGGACGACATAATATCTGGGGCCTTATCACTATGAATTTTAATTACCGTGGAAAAATTTGCTCCAGGCTTAAACGTGACTGTTATGAATTAGAAATATTTACGCCTTTGAAAGAGCAATTTATAAAACAATTACTACACTTTTTGAACTGTACAGGGTGGGCAAATTTGGATGTTTCTATAGGAGATCTCGGTAACTATAAGAGCTATGGAAAAATGAATGGCACATTCTCGATCGCTTTTTTTGAGAGGAACTCAATGGTGAAAACCGGAATTCGCTATCTTCTTTTGTTTTCGAGCTATAATGAAAAGTACGATTTTTCACGATATCGATAAATGTCGATATCTTTCTTGGTTTTCAAGTTAGAGAAAAGATATTTGCACATTCTTCAGGCACTTTTTTGAGTAGAATGGAACGGCCTCAACAGATTTTGAATATCTTTTTTCATTTTTCCGTTATAACATAAAGTTGTATTTTTTTTAATGGAAGTCATAGTGGGCCATGAACTAATTAAAAAGAGTATTTTTTCTCTTTGCAACGATATACATATAACATGTGTGTTAAAAATTTATGAAAAGTTACATTTTTCAAAATAAATAGAATTTATCTAGCTACCTGAGATTTTTTAAATTTTATTTTGACTAGTCACGTAGTGGGCGTGAATGTCATTTAGAATAGTATATGAAGACGCCTGTCAAAGCCCAGTTCTCTTACATTTTTGAGTTAGAAAGTGACTGTTCCGCTTTGAAAAAGGTAAAATTTAGTTGATGACCAATGAAACTTTTTATATGTTATGTTAGATTGCTTTATGCAAAATAGTGATAATTCTGATATTTATATTTATAAGAATTGACAAGTACGGGTCCAATTACATTAATGGCAGCTTCTTCGGCATCACCAATATGATAGTTTTTCGGCCTAGGCTTCTTGAATGACCCGTGATTGATAATATTTGCCTTCAACCTGTCAAAAATAGATTTGTGGGGTTGTCTCCTCTCTGGATAACGATTGAAGTATATTTCGGATGCAATATTATCAGAATTGCTGTTACTTTGAATAAAGCATTCTAACATATCATACTTTTCGTAGTTTTCATAAACCAAATTTGCCATTTTGCAAGCGAAACGAGCACTTTCTAACTTAAAAACTGCGTAAACTGGCTTTGACAGACGTTGTCGCACAATTTTCTAAATGACATTCACGCCTACTAGGTAAATAGTTGAAACAAATTTCTAAGGTACCATGATAAATTCTATTTATTTTGAAAAATGTAACTTTTCATAAATTTTTAACACACATGTTATATATCGTTGCAAAGAGACAAAAATACTCTTTTTAATTAGTTCATGGCCTACTATGACTTCCATTAAAAAAAATACAACTTTATGTTATAACGGAAAAATGAAAAAAGATGTTCAAAATCTGTTGAGGCCGTTCCATTCTACTCAAAAAAGTGCCTGAAGAATGTGCAAATATCTTTTCTCTAACTTGAAAACCAAGAAAGATATCGACATTTATCGATATCGTGAAAAATCGTACTTTTCATTATAGCTCGAAAACAAAAGAAGATAGAAAATTCCGGTTTTCACCATTGAGTTCCTCTCAAAAAAAGCGATCGAGAATGTGCCATTCACTTTTCCATAGCTCTTATAGTTACCGAGATCTCCTATAGAAACATCCAAATTTGCCCACCCTGTACAATATCAACGCCTATTATTGTAAATTTCGTTCTAGGTGGAGTTATAACTTTGGAGTTTTTCACCCTTTTACCAAAATTCTATAAAAGATTTCATGTATACTCGGAATGAAAAGAGTCCACTGGACAATCTTTTTCAGTAATTTCAAGATATCACTATGAATTTTGCAAGCACATTGATAAAATACACCATTAAGGACGACATTTTTTTTACCTTACATTATGTAGGTACACTAATTATAATATGTATCTCAACCTACTTTGGTCTATAATTGCCCCAAGATTATCCGCGGTTTATGAATTTTGCAAGCACATTGATAAAATACACCATTAAGGACGACATAATTTTTACCTTACATTACGTAGGTACACTAATTATAATAAGTATCTCAGCCTACTTTGGTCTATAAAAGATTTCATGTATACTCTGAATGAAAGAGCCCGCTAGAGAATCTTTTTTCAGTAATTTCAAGATATCACTATGAATTTTAATTACTGTGCAAAACATTTGCCCCAAGATTAACCCGTGTATAGATATAAGAAAAGATTTCTAACTTATACCGCCGGTAATACATGGTAATACATTACGTAGGTACACTATGTTGAGAATCGAATATTTAATTTGGCCCACTGTAGGCTGGTCGACTGGAACACCTGTTGCAGCGGGGCTACCGCGATTGTGTAACATTAACACTCGGAATGAAAAGAGTCCACTGGACAATCTTTTTCAGTAATTTCAAGATATCACTATGAATTTTAATTACCGTGAAAAAATTTGCTCCAGGCTTAAACGTGACTGTTATGAATTAGAAATATTTACGCCTTTGAAAGAGCAATTTATAAACAATTACTACACTTATTTTTGAACTGTACCGGGTGGGCATTTAAGAATGAACAGCGGCCATATCTTGGGAAATATTGATCCTACAGTTTCAAAATGAAAATTTTCCAGACATAAGTGACTATGCGAAATGCAATGAAAATATTTTCAAGATGGTCGCACTTCCGGAAATACCGGAAGTTGACACCTACTTCGTTATTTTAACGGGGACACCCTGTAAAATATTATATTTTTTAAATGTCTGAAGAAATCGAATACAGGTGGTTTTCACCATTGGAATTTAGATTGAGCGGTTTATGAGTTATAAACAAGTGAAAATCGCAATTTTCCAACTTCAAAGCAGTGTAGAACTAGAACGGCTCAATATATCTAAAAACGGCTTACATGTTTGTAGATTGTAAATTGTACAAATTTGTAGGTTTATTTTTTGAATATGAATTTTAGTATTTCACATGTCAATTGTCGATCTCTGTTACCTAAATTTCAGGATTTCAGGGCACATGTGTCTGAAATGGATTTTGATGTGGTTGGAGTGACGGAGAGCTGGTTGAGCGACACAATTCCGGATAATGCTATAGCTATTGATGGTTATCAACTGATCAGGCAGGATCGCCAGTCGAGAGCTGGAGGGTTATGTATGTATGTCAGGAGAGGTATAAAATGCGAGCTACTGTTTGGGGAGGCTTTGGAGCACTGTGAGTACATGTTCTTTAAAGTAAATTTGTCAAAAGTTTCCTACGTAATAGGCTTGATCTATAGACTGTAATGTACATTTCGTACGTACCGGCTAGATGCCGGTAACATAGCCGGTAAAACAGAGACAACGGCGGGCGTGCGCAGTTCGTGAGTGACAGTGGTGGTTAGTGCATCGACCAACTCGAGTCGTAACCTCGACTGTCAAGTTGCAGTGAGGTGCGTTTCAGCATCATACCTACCTGCGTTTTCATTTTCTTTCTCTCCTGGA
Organism: Malachius bipustulatus; assembly: GCA_910589415.1. NCBI lineage: Eukaryota > Metazoa > Arthropoda > Insecta > Coleoptera > Melyridae > Malachius > Malachius bipustulatus. Next base: position 9,193,932 of record OU342636.1, on the reverse strand, counting down.
ACTCGCAAAAGGAAGGTCGGTTCCGCCAAATACCTGAGATTCCAGAAATGGCGGCGTGAACTTTCGCGTATTTATTTTTAATTATTTTAAACATCGCCCACGTTTTTGGCTTGCTTTTTCCTGCGGATTGCTTTTTCCTGCGGATTGCATTTTCACCTGGAGGCACATTTTTGCTACGGATCACATTTTTACCTGGAAGCACATTATTCCCGGAGGCACCTGCCTTTTCCGTGCCAGGCCGATTCTCCGGAGACAAGCAAGAAGACCCAGGCCACTTCCAGCTAGACCTCTGAAGAGCCAGACGAAGCTAAGTGCCTTTTAACCATCCTACCAATTCATTCGACTAGCACCGCACGCTCTTGTTATTCTTGTTACTATCTGTTAACCGTGCTCAAGAATAGTATTCATAATAATTGTGATATTTTATATTTTAATAAAGAGAACCTGTTATTCTGCTGACCCGCTTGTTATTGTTGACCCTCTTAGACTAGCGACTCAACCTACGACCCTTGTTTCTCTTGTCTCATGCTCTCAGCGACTATTTTTCCCCTCTAGGGTTAAATAGTTCGTTTCAAGTGGCGCCCAACATTTAAGGGAGTTGCAGTCTTTGAGGTTCGCAGTGACCGGTGGGTTCGGTGGATATACAGGTGCTCTAGAAGCTAGCGAATGAAACTGGTCATTTAATTTTTAAATTTTCTTATTTACCTTAACGTAAATTTAAATTCATTACCTTTATCGAATTTCATATCGTTACATTTTATACCAGGAAAGCAAGCCAAAAACGAAATCTTTCTCCAGGAGGTATTTTAACTGTTTTGTTTCGTGTATTTTCGTTGCCGATTATTTCGGAGATTTTTTATATCTTTTGTTTAGTGTTATTATCGATTTATCTTTTATCGTATATTGCTCGTCCCTATTATTTTCACATAGTGAGTACCGCTGACGCACAATGGCTAAATCTAGGCTAGTTCCCGAGCTTCTTACTTGCATCCAGACCGCCTACGAGATCAGGATACGAGGAGTCGACGTCCCTACTACAGCCGAGGAGCGGCGCAAAATTCTGCGAGGCCTTCTCGCACAGGAGGCAGGCGACCGTAGTTTCTCGCGTCCCCAAAAGTTTCCGTATACATTCGAGGAGGACGCAAAGGAAGTCCAGATAGGGCTCAAGGATGTCGAGGATGCGGTCAAAGCATTCCAAGGAGATAATAGTGCTCCTGAATGTCGTAGAATTACCTGTAGATTGTCGCATTTATCTAACCGCATTTCCAATATAGTTCCGACTAACGCAGAGCAGACCACAGCCAAGGAGTCCCTCAAAACCCGTTTAGTTAGTGTAGAGGCAGATTTCGCCATGAAACTTGATATTGACGTGCCTGGACCCAATGCCGCTTCTAGCCCACTTCTTCCATCTTCGGGGTCCTCCTACTTTTCTTCCAGCTCGAAGGCAGTCCCAGTTTATAAATGGGGTATCCAAAAATACTCTGGTAAGGAACCCTTGATAACTTTTCTAGAGAAGGTTGAATCTCTTCGCCTGTCTCGAGGCTGTTCAAGGTCTGACCTTTTCTTTTCTGCCGGTGATCTGTTTGAGGGTGATGTGTGGACATGGTGGCATACAAATTCATTAAAAAAACGCTTCTCATGTTGGGACGAACTAGTCCAGAAACTGAAAGAGACATTTTTGGGGGAGAGCTACGATCAAAATCTTCTGGACGAAATACGTTCACGTAGACAGGGTCCCCGAGAGGACGTATCGCTTTACATTGCCGCCATGGAGTCTCTATTCTATCGCCTCACCCAGCCTCCATCAGAGTCGGACATAGTCCATGCCATCCGACGAAATCTTCGACCTGAATTCATTACAGCGCTCGCCCTTCAGACGGTCACTACGGTAGCCGAGCTGAACACCTTCTGTCGTAAAATTGAGGAGTCCTTGTCTGCATGCGGGAAATTTAACGCCGAATATCGGAACACCTGTCAGGTCTCGTCAACATATCCTAAGAGGAGTTTTTCTCATACCTCTACTTTCAGGTGCTGGAATTGTGGCCGCAGTGGTCATCGTTACCCGGACTGTCGGGAGCGGCGAAATAGATTCTGCTTTGGGTGTGGCAGGAAAGGAATCACGAAGTCTTCCTGTCCAAATTGTCCTACGGAGGACGCACCACAGTCTTCACGTTCTTCGGAACCAAAAAACTTGCCAGGCACGGGCGCCGGGAGCCCAGATCTTGGACGCCCAGGAACTTCCGGTTCCCTAAAAGGGAAAGCGACGCCAGGACAACCCAGCAAGTCACAGGGATAAGTACCTCGCCTATTTATGCAGATAATCAGTTTTTTAAATCTAACCTTAACTCTAACGTACCCGTATCTCTCTCTTCAACTCTTTCTTCTAACTCTTTGTCTTTATCTTCACCTGTAATACCGTCTCTTCCACCTGTCTCATTTACCTCCGTATCTGATAATAGTACAAAACCTGTCGTTTGCCCAGTACTAGAATCTCGAACTAATGACAACCGTCCATACCTCACAGTCTCAATTCAGGGTGAACCAGTCTCTGCTCTGTTGGACAGTGGTAGCAATGTTTCTATCTTAGGTTCCCATGGCCTGTATCTTTTAAAAAAATTAAATCTACCCGTTCAATATGACATTTCCTGCCATGTTACTACTGCTGATGGTCAGCTTCAGTCAGCCATGGGCTATGTTTATGCCAACGTTACCTTGGACTCTCAGTCTCAATCCCTGAAACTTTTACTCATACCTACCATCACTCAAAATTTAATTCTAGGCATGGACTTTATTCAATCTTTCAATTTGCACCTTAACTTTGACGATTTTTCGTATCAGTGTCCGGCCACATCCTCTCTTTGTGTAATTAACACTATTCAGGGAGTTGATAAACTTTTACCTGGCCAACAGGTCGAACTCGACCAGGTCGTCAAAGCCTATGCTGAAATCAGTCCAAAAGATCGAATTGGTCTTACCCACCTTCACGAACATCACATTGAGACTGGGAACGCTAAACCGTTCAAGCAACGACAGTACCCTCTGTCCCCTTACATGCAGGAAATTCTTAATCAACAAATTGACGAAATGCTCCGAATGGACATTATCGAGCCCTCAAATTCACCCTGGTCATCTCCTCTGTGGCTGGTAAAAAAGAAGGACAATTCTTACAGAGTGTGTTTCGATGGAAGGAAATTAAATTCAATATCTACCCCTGATTCTTACCCCATGCCGATTATCGACAGTATTATTTCAAAGGTCAGGAATGCGAAATTTCTTTCATCTCTCGACTTGAAGTCGGCCTTCCATCAGATTCCGCTCGATTTAGAATCCCGCCCCAAAACCGCGTTCGCCGTTCACGGCAAAGGACTTTTCCAATATAAACGCCTACCTTTTGGCCTTCACTCCTCGCCACAGAGTCTGGTTCGTCTTTTAGATCGTGTCATTGGCCCCGAACTCGAACCATATGTTTGGTACTACATGGACGATGTTGTCATTGCAACCCCCGATTTCTCTACTCACCTTTCTGTTTTACGTGATCTTCTCGATCGATTTAAGAAGGCAAACCTTACGCTCAATTTAGATAAATGTCAATTCTGTCTCTCTTCTCTTAAATTTCTCGGCTACGTCGTTGACGAGCAAGGTCTTCGGACTGATCCCGACAAGGTTTCGTCTATTCTGAGCTATCCAAAACCCACAAATACGACCCAGATCCGTAGACTTATTGGCCTTATTGGTTATTATCGTCGCTTCCTGAAAAACATCTCTTCAGTAGCTAGTCCGATCACGGATCTCCTCAAGGGTCGAGCAAAGGGCCAGAATATTGTCTGGACTCCCGAAGCGGATCACGCTTTCGAGGAAATCAAGAGGCTTCTCAGCTCAGCGCCTATCTTAGCGAGTCCCGACTTTTCGAAACCTTTCTCCATCGACTGCGATGCATCTTTGACCGGGGTTGGTGCGGTGATCTGTCAAGAGGAAAACGGGGTCTCTCACCCTATAGCATATTTCAGTAAAACATTAAATAAATGCCAACGTAACTATACGGTTACGGAGTTGGAGCTCTATGCTATTGTGTGTGCTCTAGAAAAATTTCGTTGCTATATTGAGGGTTCCCGTGGACTGAAGATAATCACCGACCATTCTTCTCTTCAGTGGGTGCAAAATTTGAAACAACCAAGCCCCCGTATCTGTCGTTGGTTGCTTAAACTGAACCAGTATGATTTTCAGATTATTCATCGCAAAGGTTGCGAAAACGTCGTAGCCGACGCTCTGTCTCGTATCTCTAACGTTCCTACTTCTTCTCCTGTGTCTCAAGTGTCTGTTCTTAATCTTTCTTCTCTTCAAACAGATGCCTGGTACCGTAGCATGATATCGAAAGTTCAACAAGAGCCTGAAAAATTTCCCTCGTTCCGTGTTGAAAATCAGGTTCTTTATAAGCATATGTTACCTCACGATATAGCACTTTCGCCTCATTCGAGTGGAAAATTGTCGTCCCTACCCTCCATCGGAAGGAAATTCTCCATATGTTTCATAACGACCCCTCTGCCGGACATTTTGGTGTAGCAAAGACCCTCGCTCGAATATCGGAGCTATATTATTGGCCTCAAATGAGGAAATCGGTGTATCACTATATTCAGGCGTGCGAAATTTGTGCGACCTGTAAAGCCGATAACTTACCTCCTGCTGGACTCATGGGAAAGTATCGGGATATCAAGTTCCCTTTTCAACTTATCTCGGCAGATTTATTAGGTCCCTACCCCAGGTCCAGTTCTAATAACCAGTATCTTCTGGTGGTCACCGATTATTTTACTAAATTTGTCTTAGTACACCCTATGCCTCGGGCCACGGCCAAAGCAATTTGCAAATTCATGGAAAACCAAGTTTTTCTTCTATTTGGTCCCCCTCAGATTTTGGTTGTCGATAATGGTAAACAGTTTGTGTCCAAAGAATTTCAATCCCTCGCATCCACTTATGGAGTGCAGAAAATTTGGTATACGGCCAAGTATCATCCTCAGGCCAACCCTACCGAACGGGTAAATCGAGTCATAACAACTGCCATTCGATCCTATATCCAGGATAATCATAAACACTGGGACAAACATATCTTCCAGATCGCCCAGGCGATTCGTCTCTCCGTTCATGAGGCAACTAAATACACACCGGCCTTTCTGATGTTTAATCGCAACGTCCCTGTCAACGGAGGTTTCTATGGCCTTATCGACCCCGATGCCGATAATTTCGAGGAGATTCTAAATAAATTCACGGACCCCAAAATCTCTAATAACTTGCCTGAAATCATTCCTATCGTCAGCAAACATTTGAGGAAGGCATATGATGCCAATGCTCGACGCTACAACCTCAGACGTCGAGAGTTACGCTTTCACTTAGGAGACCATGTTTGGGCTAGGAATTTTGTGTTATCTGATGCCTCTAAAGATTTTTCAGCAAAGCTAGCTCCCAAATTTGTTTCGGCCACCGTGGCCAAAGTTATCTCCCCCCTTGTTTATGAGCTCAAGGACTCAAAAGGGCGTAACTTAGGTCGTTATCACGTACAAGACCTCAAGGCACAAGTCCCGCCATTGGACCCTTCCGATGAATTGTAGTCTACCACCCGACCTACCGCTCTCGTTTTCGTATTTATCGCTCCTTTTTATTTGTGTCAGGCCAGCTCTGCTGCTACTGTAATAAGGATAAGACAGTACAGCCTGCGTCGTCTCCTGAGGACCTTCCATCTGTCCAAACTTCCGTGTCAGGCCAGTCTCACTGCTACTGTAAGAAGGATAAGACAGTACAGCCTGCGACTCTTCCTGAGGACATCCCATTAACTCATAATTTTCGTTTAGCTTTACTTCATTACTTATAAATTTTTCTTAGTCATATCTTTCTCTTAGTCATTTATCTACAGTTCTTTTTATAGTCCGTCATTTTCTATTCAATTCACCGATTTGTTTCGGGGAGACTGTGTCGATTCATTTGGGTAAATCATGTTTCGTCGCTCTATCAGTCTCTTCAGTTCTATCTCGGGACGGATTCGTATGTCCTCAAGGCTAACATCTACCTTTCAACCCTTAAATTATTATAGCTTGTATTTTTCAACCATTTAATTTTATTGTAACTTGTATTTTTCAACTTTTCATCCTTCCTTAAATTTTAATTCCATACCTGTATCGTCGTTTTTTGCGTAGGCTTATCTAAAAACACCTTATGGTGACCCGGCGTATACAGCGTATTTATCTATGGTCTATTTAAACTACTATCCCCAATTTTACCTGTGTGTGTGGCTTGAGCGGTATAAAAATGTTTGTGTGGCTGTTTTCTATCTCTGAGCGAGGTGCGTATCGACAACTAACTTTTTCTATTTTGTTTCAGAACCTGCGTACCTTGTATCTGTTACTATTATTTCCTTTCCGAAAACTGATTATCGTGCTCAACAATTGCGAGACTATGTCATCAAGACACTGTCTGGACCACATTATGAAGATCCCTTGCGAGCTCGTAAAATTAACTTTATTGCCTTTGATATTCGTTTTTATGAACTTGTAAAATTTACCTTCATTATCTTTGAAATTTGTAACTTATTAACTTGTAAATTCTCTCTTATATACCGAAAAATTTTTTCTCATATCGTAATTATTATTATATCGTTTGTCTATTATTATTATATAAACATTTTTATCTTGTACCTGAGTCGACTGACGTATCGTTATTATCTCTAATAATTATTATATTAATTATAGTAATTATATTACTGTTTGTTATCTTTAATTAGCGTAGCAACGCTAAAAGTATCGTATCGCCACGGATTATCCGTGTATTTGAAATTTGCTTGAGGTTTCTCCCTTCTATGCATTTCGTATGAAAAATTTGAGCGTAGATTGGAGCTACCTTGAGATGGTTATTGTTGAATTTGATTGAAGATTGCTTCTCTATGTATTTTAATTTTATTTGATGTAGAGTTAGCTTTCTTTGATGTCAGTCATGCGTAGTTCGTCGGTTCAGGTCACAGATTGTTTTTTAAAGTATCTAGTATCTTAATTTTCTTTAAATAATATCTTAATTTTTAAACAATACTAGTAAAGCTCGCAAGGTTGATATTTTACAGGAGTTATAGGTGCAAGCCCCTCATGACTTGCTGGCGCCCATGTCTCGTTTTAATTGATAACAACACCCCCCTAACATCTTGTATACACCCTGTTGCCGGAGCTCCTGTCGTGTCGGTCTCGTAGTTGCGGTCAGCCTATCGGATGCCAACGCCACCCAATTCTCACGAGCCAATTATCTCACCGCCAGGACATCGTCTCGTAGTACTATCGTCGTCACAGCCATTTTCTCATCCCTATTTTTAATTGTCGACTAGAACATCTCTCTCTTATTAAGATTCTTGTTAAGATCTTAAATCTCTTTAAATTCCTACGCGAAGTAGAAGTAGTCTACAATTAGTTTTCTTTTTACATTTTTGTCCCCCAGTCGTTAAGATTCTTATGCCCGTATTCACAAACGATAATTTCCTAAATAATTACGTAATCAATTATCCCCATCTCATTCTATTGCAAAAAAACTGCATATCTCCATCTCACTTATTTAATTAATTACGTAATTATTTAGGAAATTATCGTTTGTGAATACGGGCATCAGTCTCTTTAACTTGCTACTCGGAAGTTGAAATCTCCGGTAGTAAGGGTATTTTCGGGTAGAAACTTTGCCTTTTTTTTGTTGTTTTTTTGTACGTCTAGAACTCTTCTGGGTAGCTTTACCCTAACCAGTCGAGCGGAGGGATTCACTTGGGACCCGGAGGCGCCACTGCTTCTTCGCAGTGGGTACGCGTCACCAAGGATCCTAGACGGGTAGCGTTAACCTGCTTTCCCCGGGAATGCCAACGCTTTCTTTGCGTCTTAACTTCTGGTAAACCTCTTATTATTTTGATTGTTCCTTTCCTTGTGACGACGATAGAACTGTTTCTTCCCGATGCTGTCCTTCCGTGTCTGTTATAGTCGAATTTTTCTTGGTTGTTGTTTTATTTATATAGGTTCCTTATTGAACCAGGTTACACTTCGACCCTGGTCAGCGGTACTTCTGTGTCGCCGGTGCTCTTGTGTAAATTTTGTATATATTTTCGGTACTCTTAATTTATCTTTGTATATATATCAATGCTATTGTCTGCTTGGTGCCTTATAGTGCACATATTACACGGTGCTACTTCTTGTATATATTTCCATATTTCCGCAGAATTTATCTTTTATGATCACGTCCCAAGCCATTTGTACTTCACGTCACCCACGATGTCATCTGTTTTGTTCTAGTCCAGGTATCACCCATCGCTCGCGGGCTGCGACGCCTAAACTTGTCTCTTGTGTCGCGCTTATTGCTAGCTTCAATTAAGGAAAAAAATTCTCCCTCACGTTCAAAATTTTTCTACCGGGAAGAGGGGATGTAATGTACATTTCGTACGTACCGGCTAGATGCCGGTAACATAGCCGGTAAAACAGAGACAACGGCGGGCGTGCGCAGTTCGTGAGTGACAGTGGTGGTTAGTGCATCGACCAACTCGAGTCGTAACCTCGACTGTCAAGTTGCAGTGAGGTGCGTTTCAGCATCATACCTACCTGCGTTTTCATTTTCTTTCTCTCCTGGAACTCGCAAAAGGAAGGTCGGTTCCGCCAAATACCTGAGATTCCTGAAATGGCGGCGTGAACTTTCGCGTATTTATTTTTAATTATTTTAAACATCGCCCACGTTTTTGGCTTGCTTTTTCCTGCGGATTGCTTTTTCCTGCGGATTGCATTTTCACCTGGAGGCACATTTTTGCTACGGATCACATTTTTACCTGGAAGCACATTATTCCCGGAGGCACCTGCCTTTTCCGTGCCAGGCCGATTCTCCGGAGACAAGCAAGAAGACCCAGGCCACTTCCAGCTAGACCTCTGAAGAGCCAGACGAAGCTAAGTGCCTTTTAACCATCCTACCAATTCATTCGACTAGCACCGCACGCTCTTGTTATTCTTGTTACTATCTGTTAACCGTGCTCAAGAATAGTATTCATAATAATTGTGATATTTTATATTTTAATAAAGAGAACCTGTTATTCTGCTGACCCGCTTGTTATTGTTGACCCTCTTAGACTAGCGACTCAACCTACGACCCTTGTTTCTCTTGTCTCATGCTCTCAGCGACTATTTTTCCCCTCTAGGGTTAAATAGTTCGTTTCAAGACCATCGACGTCTGTGGACTATTTGAGTTTCTTGAGCACCTTTGAGGAGGCTTTGACAGACTTGTATGTCGATTATGGTAATATTTTGTGCATGGGAGATTTTAATATCGATTTGTTTAATTTTGAATGGTCGATATCACGGAAACTACTTGCTATCACTAAAGTATTTAGTCTCGAGCAGCTTATAGATGAGCCGACTAGAATTACAGAGAATTCGAGAACTTTGATAGATCTGATATTCACGAATTTTGGCGGTAATGTTGAGGCTGGAGTGACTCACTGTCAGCTCTCGGATCATGGGTGGACGTATGGTAGGTTAAAACTAGAAAGAGAAAAACCAACACAAGAGTGTTATAATTGTAGATCATTTGTCGATTTTGATGTTGAAAAATTTCGTGCTGACTTAGAGTCACTCAATTGGGGGCGGATATACACAATGAGCATTGATGAGGGTGTAGAATTGATTTCTGAAAATATACTGATGCTGTTTGATACTCATGCTCCGATAAAAAGGATGCAAATGAGTAAAAAGGGGTATGCACCTTGGATTACTGATAATATTAAATATATGATTAAATTGAAGGAAAAGGCTTTAAAAAGATATAGAGATTCAGCCAATTTGGCACACTGGGAATATTATAAGCAAATTAGAAATTACTTAAATGGGGCGATAAAATCAGAAAAAAGAGCATATTTAACATATAAACAAAGCAATTGTACTGTTAGGGATAGGTGGAGGGAATTTAGCAGGTTGAATATCACAAAAAATAGTAAAACAAAGTTGCCAGAAGGTCTTAACAACCCAGAAGAAATTAATAGGTATTTTATTGATTCTATAGGTATGGCATTGAACAGTAACCCTGATGATAGGGAGCTTAGATGTTTTTACAGTAATAATCACCGGGTTGATGTTAGGGAAAAGTTTAGATTTCGTAAAATTTCTGAGAGTGACATAATAACGGCAATACAACAGGTTTCATCTAGAGCTAGTGGCTATGATCGGATTGATATTGTGATGGTTCAAGCGTGTTGCCCTTATCTGCTGCCCTATATTGCATATCTCATGAACAGGTGTGTCGAGTTTTCATATTATCCGGCTATGTGGAAGAAAGCAAATGTATTGCCAATTCCTAAAAATAAAAATCCTACTGAATTTAAACACTTAAGGCCCATCAACATACTACCTGTCATGTCTAAAATTTTGGAAAAAGTCCTTGCCAGTCAGATTAGACAGTTTTTGGAAAAATATAGGATACTACCATCTAAACAGTCGGGGTTCAGACCGGGATATAGTTGTAATACAGCACTGTGTGACGTCACTGATCAAATATTTAAAAATCTGGATGAGGGCAAGGTTAGTCTGCTAATATTACTGGATTATACTAGAGCTTTCGATACACTTAGTCATAGTGTTCTCTCATCTGTGCTGCACTACATTTGTTTCGATGATTCGGCTATCCAGCTTATTGATTCTTTTCTTGCCGATAGAGTGCAGAAGGTTGTCATAGGGGACGAGGTGTCAGATTTCCTGGGTCTGAGTCGAGGCGTGCCTCAGGGTAGTATTTTGGGTCCGTTACTCTATACCATTTATACGTCATCCCTCATGGAATCGGTAGGGTTGGGTAATTGTCATCTTTACGCGGATGACACACAGCTTCTATACTCTTTCTACCCACATGAGTTGGAGAGCACGAATAAAGTTATTAACAGAGATCTGTCGTCATTATCGGCGGCATCACATAGACATTCATTGGTTATAAATTCTGCCAAGTCTAGTGCAATAATTTTCGCTGGCAGAAATATGAGAGAAACACTAAAACAAAATATAAGAATACATATTAATAATGAAGATATAAAGATTCAAAACTGTTCTAGAAATCTTGGACTCATAATGGATCAGGACCTGCGGTTTAGAGAACATGTGGCCCAATTGTTGCAGAAGTCCTATGCTACCCTGAAAATTATATATCCTCATAGACATTATATGAGTACTGAGCTAAAAAGGTTGCTTTGTGACACGATGGTGCTTTCTAGGTTTGACTTCTGTGACAATGTATATGGGCCCTGTCTGGACAGGCATGATTTCGACAGAATTCAAAGAGTGCAGAAGTCCTGTTTGAGGTTAATTTATGGCGTGAGACGAAGACACAGAATTAGTCATAAACTGATTGAGATTGGGTGGCTGGATATGGCTAAAAGACGGCAGCTTCATGCTGCCTGCTTTTTCTTTAAAATAGTTGTTTCTAAAACCCCGCCCTATCTCCATCAAAGACTGACATTTAGAACTGATGTTCATAATTTGAACATAAGGAGGAGAGCTTTGCTCACGGTGCCCAAACATAAAAAAGAAATATATAAGAGGTCATTTTCATATACCATTGCGCATTGTTTGAATCAGTTCATAGCCTGGGATTTTGCTTTGTCTTACAGACAGTTTAAAAAATTATACAAGACCGCTCTCTTTGACACTGGTTAGTGAACAGCCTTCACTTCGTCACTCCCTCCAATAACTAATAATTATTGTTGTCGGATGTATATAGGTACCTAGCATGTAGTAGTTGATAAGCCTATTAGAGCATTTGTAAAATTGTGTAAGTGTGTAAATTGTGTAAAAAATTGTGTAAATTGTGTGAAAATTGTGTAAAGATGTGCAAAATTTGAGCTGAAATTTTAAATATGTAAAATTTTAAGGCTGCAGTGGAAGAGCACACTGTCCAATTGGAACAGCTGAACTGCTAGCCTCTTTACCCTAATAATGAATTATTGATGTATTTACTTGTGGTAATGTAATGTTAACTGAGATGGGTAAATAAACTTATTATTATTATTATTATTATTATGTCCCTATCTTAACTTCTTACAAGGTATTATATTATGTAGTTTAGATTTTTCTACAGGGTGATGAAAAATCTGTTAGTTTTCATCACCCTGTGAAAACCACCTGTATTCGATTTCTTCAGACATTTAAAAAATATAATATTTTACAGGGTGTCCCCGTTAAAATAACGAAGTAGGTGTCAACTTCCGGTATTTCCGGAAGTGCGACCATCTTGAAAATATTTTCATTGCATTTCGCATAGTCACTTATGTCTGGAAAATTTTCATTTTGAAACTGTAGGATCAATATTTCCCAAGATATGGCCGCTGTTCATTCTTAAATGCCCACCCGGTACAATATCAACGCCTATTATTGTAAATTTCGTTCTAGGTCGAGTTATAACTCCAAGTTTTTCACCCTTTTACCAAAATTCTATAAAAGATTTCATGTATACTCGGAATGAAAAGAGTCCACTGGACAATCTTTTTCAGTAATTGCAAGATATCACTATGAATTTTAATTACCGTGCAAAAAAAATAAAAAAAATTGCCCCAAGATTAACCCCACGGTTATGAATTTTGCAAGCACATTGATAAAATACACCATTAAGGACGACATAATTTTTACCTTACATTACGTAGGTACACTAATTATAATAAATATCTCAGCCTACTTTGGTCTATAAAAGATTTCATGTATACTCTGAATGAAAGAGCCCGCTGGAGAATCTTTTATCAGTAATTTCAAGATATCACTATGAATTTTAATTACTGTGCAAAACATTTGCCCCAAGATTAACCCGTGTATAGATATAAGAAAAGATTTCTAACTTATACCGCCGGTAATACATGGTAATACATTACGTAGGTACACTATGTTGAGAATCGAATATTTAATTTGGCCCACTGTAGGCTGGTCGACTGGAACACCTGTTGCAGCGGGGCTACCTCTATTGTGTAACATTAAGGGATTATTTATAGAAATAATATTTTACAGCTTACCTACATAACAAGACGGTGGTAATCAAAGGGTTTTATTGTAGTCGGCAAAATAGTAAAGAATTTTTAACTCGGGATCATGATTTCAAATGGCTCTATTTTTTATACAGCTTAACGTGTAAATGAGGCGAATAATGCGAGTCGCTGACCGATCAAAGGGGTTTTAGATACTTACATGTTAACAATACAACAATAATGATTTTGAATTCTTTATTCTCATGCTGCCTTGTGTGTTAAAGGATTATAGAAATAATATTTTATAGCTTACCTACAAATAAGACGGTGGTAATCAACGGGTTTGTAGGCGGCATAAGTAAAGATTTTTTAACTCGGGATCATGATTTCAAATGGCTCTATTTTTTATACAGCTTACATAATGAGGCGAATAATGCGAGACGCTGACCGATCAAAGGGGTTTTAGATACTTACATGATAACAATACAACAATAATGATTTGAATTCTTTTTTCTCATGCTGTCTTGTGTGTTAAAGAAATAGAAATAAGGAAAGATTTTACCTACATAATAAGACGGTGGTAATCAAAGGGTTTTATTGTATATAAGTCAAAGCGATTAGTACATGATAACAGAGTAATAAATAATGAAATTAAGGGATTAATTAGACAATAGTGACGGCTATAAATAACCCTTAAGCTGACATTAATGTGTTTTTTAATTAGGCAATTTATATGCAAGGCCCACATATTCTACTGAAGTCTCACAGCAAATCTCCCACGAATATTTTAGCTGTAGGTTAACTTCCAATCTAAACAAACCACTCCAGGGGATGCAAACCGGTAACATAATAAAACACTCCTGGGTATAATACCTTCTAAGGTTTGCGATGTGAAGTGTTTGGGAGGAGGATATCGAGAATCATAGGAAGGAACTCGGCGGTTGTTGGTGCATGAGATTTTCTGATGCGATTCCAGGTCTCAGATTGTGAAATGCGTCCCATGTTTTTTCTATCGGCAAGATTGAATTGGAAAATATCGGTATTAAGGTATTAAAATAGGACCTTGGAGAGTTAAAATTATGATTCCAACCTAAATCGGCGGTACTCTGCACTTCGATTCAGGATTTAGACTCATTCAGCTTACAGACAAAAAGCATTACGAATATTAAAAGGGTCTCATTTTGCTAATGTAAAATATTATATTTAAGTCGCTTTAAGGTTTGAAAGTCAATAATTATCCTGATACCTATACATTATTGGTATAATTGTTACTTAAAAAGCAGCAAAATTACCAGTACCTAAAAAAATTAGGTCACTAATACATGGGAAAAAGTAAAATTCAGCATTTTTTGCTTTCATTAATAACTCTTCCCGCGTGACAGCGGGATATCTGAAATTTGCATCTATTGACGGCGTCGACAGAACTCGGGGATCTCTAAATTTATAAGCGATAACCAACTGTTTCATTTTAATGGACATCATTGAGGAATTCTACAAAGTTCAATAGAGAAACTACTTAGCAATTCGTCGATGTCTAGACGTTTTTGGGGATATCTACTCTACACTGAGGTTAGCTATTTAGAGAAAAAATTCTTCTTAGTGGGCTAGCAGTGTTAGTTTCATTGATGCTCTAACTATATGTGTTTATTATAGTGAAGTTTCAAAATCGACCATTTCCCCGGAGTGTTGTCACTTTAACTTTTATTTCGCAGTCACATCTTTATTTTACGTACATAATTAGAAGTTACATTCGGATAATAAAAATGGCAACCATGTGCGATTTATTCAAGTGTGTGCAAGTTTTCCACAGGCAACACTTGAGTTGGAGTAGAGAAATTTCTGCTCACGTGTTAAAAAAAAATCGCCGCGCTAGCTATTCTTTTGCCGGCATTGTTTTTGCCGGAATTTGGCAGTGTTATTTGTAGTAATAAGAAACGCCCTTAACCACAAGTAGATTAAAATGATCAAGTCCAGTGGCGTCAGGGGGACACCCTCACAAATATTATTGGAAACAAAAATGTACGCAACTGACTTTTGTTAAATTTTGTTTGGAAATCAATTTTTTATTATTATTTTTATAATCATATGTAACAACTACAACAAATAATTATTGGCTCTAGAGCTAAGGGCTTTTAAAGAAACTTGGCTGCCTGAAAATATCGTTATTGGTTTGCGTTGTCAGTGCATATTTTCCTACATTTGCGCACAGAGCTCTATGGCATAGGTTTCGCGTGAAGGCCCAAAAGTTCGAGAAGACTCTCTTCTTCGAGCCAGTGCTACACAATCCAGCTCCAATTCCTGTGTATGTCTTAGATTCAGCGGTGAACCATCTGAAATCTGCTGTTAGGAGTCCATTTATGTTGTCCTCCCACACGTCTCTTCCCGGGAGAAGGACCTTATAAGCAGATATAAGAACCCTATCAGCAGAACCTTATACCCAATAGACTGTGACTTATTTCCATGTTATCTTCAAGTTCTAAGCCTTTAACAAGCTTCTTGACATTTTCAGCAATCTCTATATATGTAGTTCATCTGGCCTCTCTCTCCAAATAATTGTGGAGAGATGGTATAAGTCCATCAGTAGGATGTCCACAGCCGCCGAAGTGTGGTGTTAATAGCACCACAGATCGTCGCACAAGTTTTTTTCGGTAGGAAAGGGAGGTTTGCTTTGACCATGCTGACCTTTTGACCACCAAGCGGTACTGCCATGCGCACTCATAGTTCTGAAGACCATTTTATAAACCCAGTATTTTTGATTAGATCAAATTTCCCATGTTCTGTCACAGACCCTTTTACATATCTACATGGAGAGTTTGGCTCTGTGTATAATTTTTTCCAGATGTTTCAAGTAAGCTTTTTATTCAGGATTACTCCTAGGTACCTACTTGGCTTCCTCTGTAAATGGAATGATTTCTCCCAGAAGAGTTGGGACGTTAAACCGTCCAACCTTCTCTTTCTGGAAAATGATACTATGACAGTTTTGCGAGGGTTCACTGGCATATGTGTTCCCTCTTGCACCACTGATAAGTCATCTCGAGTAAAGAGTTGCGTTAAGTGCTAAGTGTATTACAATCTCACGGTTAATTTATTGTAGATTATAGTATTATAAATAATAATGAGAGTTTCGTATCAATACCCAAAACTAAAAGCGATAAAATAGGTGTCATGAATAGCGGCATGAGTGTGAGCAGCGCAATGCATATAAATTTCATATTTCTTAAAAAATAAACAATCAGACATGCAACAGGCTTAATTTAATCGTAGAAAAACTGAATAAGTTTATCGTCTCCATCCCCTAATGCTCTATGGTAACGAGAAAAACTTCCTATAGTTCTTCATATCATATCCAAACTCAGTGCGCACATCATACCCTCATCACATCCCGGTGACACCGGCAGGCGTCGTCTCCCGTTGGAATAATAGCTCGGCATTTGTCAACATGCTTAACTATCCCAGCAAATAACTCCTGATAAGGGACGTCGGTTAGCGCCTGGCGCAAGAGGACTAAGCAAATGAACCAGCACCGGCTACTTTATTAATTAACAACTGTCGCACAACTAGCGAGCATTTGTCTGTCTGGTTAATCCCTCTACGGAGGTATGGGCTGTGGAGGACGCGAGGGGCTGTTTGCAGAGATATAACTAAGGGTAGATAATATGGTTATGTGAAATGAATCTAATTATGGCAAGACAGAGCAAATTTATCAAATTATGGAAATGTGGTAAAAATATGTGTCCCTTCAGGAAGTACCCTCCTGAAAGTTTTCATCAGATTTTTCAACTTATAGGTAAGCCCAAAAAATATCAGCACATTCTACATCTCATGGAATTTAAGGGACTCTTTTAAACAATAAAAATTATTAGCAGCGACACTCACGATGTCGAGGTGTGTTTTTCTTGCCTTTGTTCACATAAAAAGTTACTTCTTTTATAAAAAATATTCGAAACATATTTAAGAGAAGAAAGCACGACATCCACCTTCTAATTCGGCTTTTAGAGAATATCCGCCGAATCAACCCTATCTAGTTGTGTCTCTACGGGGTGTATCCGTGGTTCTTGTCTCGTGTATCTGGTTGGCAACCCCTAATCTCTTTCCGTTGCTTGATTAATTAGCCGTTGTGTCATGACCAAGCAGAATTCTGGTAACACCTACAGCTCGTGCCGCGTCATTCTCGACCCATTCAGCTATTTATCTCTGATTCGGCGGGGTTGTTATTGTTCAATTTACACTCCATGTTTTTATAGGGTAGCCTGGATTATAATGGATGGAGGAGGAAAAAAATTAAAGGCTTAAATTGCTACAAATCAATTTAAGTACCCCTGCAGTTTCGTGCGTAATAAATCAATTAATTGTTTAGCTGTAAAATTTTAGTTCTTTGTTGATTTGATGGTCCTGCCATGACTGTGGATAATGTGGCAATTTTTCCATATCTATTATAAAGATGTGCCTGTATGCCTTTTTGGATAGACACAGTAAAATGAAACTTTTTAGCAGTATGCATTGAAATTTCCACGAGAGTGGATTAACAATTCTGAAACGAGCTAGATACTTTTTCTGTTATTTTCATTTACCAGTCCCAGTTTATAGTAGAGTAACTTCAGCATTCGATAGAAAAAATCATTTTAGGAGAAGAAAGTTTTATACAACATGCTTTACATAATTTAACATAATTTAGTATTTATACCTCTAATAAATTGTGATCAAGGGACTAATCAGTCCTGAAACGTTAAAACTATTGATTTTTAATTCAACATTAATAATTTAAAACTATCAAGCCGGAACCTAAATCCCAAGAAACAATCAAATAACAATATAATACTTTATCGGCAATTGCTTCAATAGATCCAATTTTCTGATATTATTTAGGTAACTTTTATGTTACATTCCCGATAATCTTGATACTGATACTACTTACTCATTTTAGATTGCAGCAATTACTTCGAAACTGCTTCGAAACGTACCTGTAACAAAAAAAAATGATATAAATTGTCCATGAACAGATGTACCTACGCTGCGATTAGATGGGCGAATCGAGTCACTATGGTAAATTGTTTCAATGAGATTGTTTGTAATAATAACAACAATTTAGTAGCCACCTATGGTAATTTACTAAACTGAACAAGTTGTAAGAAATTGTATGGAGCCATTTCTCTATATCTACTATGTATGCGTATAAAGAAAGACTCAGTATTCGCATCGCATTATAAAAAAATATAGATAGGTTTTTTTATTTACCTCAGAAAATTGCGTTTTAGCAGGACATCAGGCCAGGAAATTGATTTTTTAGAAAACATGGTCAGATCACAAAATGGAGTTCCGAGAAGGCCCGGTTAAATCAAAAAACTAAATTCTTAGAAGGTCCCGTTAGATAAAAATTGAATTCTTTGTAGGTTCAGCTAGCCCCAAAAAATGTGTTTTTAGATGTCCGATTAGATCGTCCGGTTAGCTCCAAAAATTATGTTCAGAGAAAAAATTGTTTTCAACAAGGTGTGGTTAGCTCCAAAAAAAGCTTTCACTACTACGACCATCAGGTAGCTCCAAAAAGCGAGTTTTTATAAGGCCAAGTTAGCTAAGAAAATTGAGTTTTAGCAGGCCAGGTCAGCAAATTGATTTTTTAGAAGACAGATCACAAAATTGAATTCCTAGAAGGCCCGGTTAGATCAAAAAATTAAATTCTTAGAAGGTCAGGTTAAATAAAAAATTGAATTATTTATAGGTTCAGTTAGCCCCAAAACCTGTGTTTTTACATGTTCGATTAGATCGTCCGGTTAGCTCCTAAAATTAAGTTCTCATAAAAATCTGTTTTCAACAGGTGTGGTTAGTTCCAAAAAAATCTTTCAGAACGACCATCAGTTATCCCCAAAATCCCAAAAAGCTAGTTTTTACAAGGTCAAGTTAGCTCAAATAATTGAGTATTAGCAGGACGTACTAGGAAATTGATTTCTTAGCAAATGCCGTTAGATCACAAAATTGAATTCCTAGAAGGCCCGGTTAGCCCCAAAAATTGTTTTCAGAAGGTGTGGTTAGCTCCAAAAAAAGCTTTCACTACGACCATCAGTTAGCTCCAAAAAGCGAGTCTTTATAAGGTCAAGTCAGCTAAGAAAATTGAGTTTTAGCAGGACGGGGCAGAAACTGATTTTTCAGAAAATACTAAGATCACAAAATTGAATTCATAGAAGGTCCGGTTAAATAAAAAATTGAATTCTTAACCCATATACAGGGTTATTCACGGTATACGCCACGGAAGATTATGGCCGTGTCTCTGGATTTTAGGATCTTTTTATTTTTGGAGTGGATAGAGACCCGGCAGAGGTACGTTTTAAAATTATATTCGTAATGTACAGGGTGTCCCAAAAGCATGAAACATATCAAAGTTATGTTTTTTTAAATGGAATGCTCCTATGTTATTGGAATCTACATCATAGGAAAGTACATGAAAAGTTAAAATAGGGACATGCAAGCCGTTTTTCTCTATCTTGAACCGTTTTCGTTATACAGGGCCTTGAACTTGAAAAATGACGATTTTCACTTGTTTATAATTCAAAACCTTTTGAATTTAAACACCAACTGTAAAAGCCAATCTTATTTTCTCTTCTCAGGCAATCTAAAAATGCAATAACATAGGAGCATTCCATTTAAAAAAACATAACTTTGATATGTTTCATGCTTTTGAGACACCCTGTACATTATGAATATAATTTTAAAACGTACCTCTGCCGGGTCTCTATGCACTCCAAAAATAAAAAGATCCTAAAATCCAGAGACACGGCCATAATCTTCCGTGGCGTATACCGTGAATAACCCTGTATAGCTCCAAAAATTGTGTTTTTAGATATTCGATTAGACCATTCGGTTAGCTCCAAAAAAATAAGCTCTCAAAAAATTATTTTTAACAGGTGTGGTTAGCTCCAAAAAAGCTCTCAGTTAGCTCCAAAAAGCTAGTTTTTAGAAAGTCAAGTTAGCTCATAAAATTGAATTTTAAAATACGATCAGATTACAAAATTGAATTCCTAGAAGGCCTGGTCAGACAAAAAAATTAAGTTCTTAGCGGGTCCGGTTAGAGAACAAACTGAATTCTTAGAAGCTTCAGTTAGTCCCACAAATTGAGTTTTTAGACTTAACTCCGTTAGGGCAGGTTACCTCCAAAAATTAAGTTCTCAGAAAATATTGTCTTTAACAGAAAAGCTTACACCAAGACCAGTTAGCTCCAAAAAGCTAGTTTTTAGAAGATCAAGTTAACTCAGAAAATTGAGTTTTCGCAGGATGGGTGAGAAAACCTATTTTTTAGAAAATACCGTCAAATTAAAGCATTGCATTCTTAGAAGGTCCGGTTAGCACCAAAAATTGTTTTCGGAAGATCCGGTTAGACCCAAAAATTGATGTTTTAAGAGGTCAAGTTCAGAAAAGCTTAGAAAATTGAATTTTGGCAGGACGGGTCAGAAAGTTGACTTTTTAGAAAATACGATTAAATAAACAAAAATTCTTGGAAGGTCCGGTTACCTAGTTCAAAAAATTAAATTATTATCAGAAAGTACGGTTAGCTCCAAAATGTAAATTCTCAGAAGTTCTGGTTAGCTCATAAAATTGAGTATTGCAGACCTGATGGCAGACGCCATATTTAGTCCAATGAAGGCGTATATAAAACTCACGCTAATGGAGTAATCAGAAATTCTTAACTGATAGAAGGTATATTTCGATGAAAATGCGATACTTTATTGGCATTTATTTTCCAACAAAGCTAACGTTGTCTTTACCTACTAACAAGAGAAAACATAAACATCAATGCAAGTCCTGTCGTAGACAACATTAAATTCAAATCTCGAGAGCTAGATTGAAAGGTCTGGAGTTTCGCTCCCTTGACAATAATAATGGCATCCTCGCCACAAACATCAAGCTATGAAATCAATCAGATATTCCCAGGCCAGTTATCTATCAAATCAAGCTATTGAATCATTTAATGTCGATTGTCACTGGTACTGACCCATCCAAAAGTACGCAATATATCGCAATATAATATACGGATCAAGATATCGGAAATCATACATGTACAAATGTTTAGACTTCTACTCCCAACACTTCTCCACATAAAAATTTCCTAAGGTTCTCGCACCTCACCATGGTATAATAAAATATTCTGATTGTGTACCCTTTTACAGATTAATCAATCTCAATAATTAATTTTCTTTTTAATATTTGCCCAAATTATGTTTTAATTTTATCACATGCGCTAGAGAATATTGCACTTTAAAGGTAATCACAGGACTGCGGGAGTGGCAACGCAGCGATCCGAGCACGGAACGTATTTGTTCAGCGGGAAACGCATGAACACTAACTGACGTGTTTCGAATCATGAATTTACTCTAATATATACAGGGTGCCTCATGTAAATAAATTCTCATGTATATTTAAGTATAGGACTATGATGAAAAAAAAATTAAATTTGCGCCTGATAGTTTGGCGTCGCGACGCATTAAATTTTAAATTTGCCGAACTTGCAGAGTTTTTTATTGGTAAATAATTAATTTAACTGTTTAAAATGCGATAATTCAAAAATCAATCCAAAATTTTGAATAATTATTATCTTTGTAAGTAGTCTTTATTTTTGGGGTGGACAGTATAGTGCTGGCACACCCTGTACAAAAAACACTTTAACACATTTTCATTGTTTTTATAAAACCACCATGAGCAAACGCATCCATCTAAGTTTCCCGGATAGTTTGATTTATTATCAGAACTAGGTACTGCACGTATACATTTCCAGCAGAGGGCATTAAAAACGAAATTAGAATTCATACATTTTTTTATCTTCACGCTGTATTCATTAACAACACAAACACCGTTCTCGACATCTCACACCCCATTTTCACTATTTGCATTATTGATGGATGGTAAGTTTTTAAAAGCATTACCGGATATCCCACATGAAGCAGGGTTTGAAGAGAGACATTAACATTGCGGCGGCGAATTAGTCCTACAGCAGCGAGCCTTCAGGACATGATTGATTGCCTCGCGTGTATTCTTCGCTGAGGACAGCAAGTGTTGCTCATTGTCTCACCCTGTGTCTCTCCTCTTGGTAATTGATAATCGATGTCGTAGGAGACCACTGGTTAAAAGCGCTTTGAGGGTGAAGATAGGGGTTTGTAATTCCTAGAAAAGTGATGGAAATAAACATGTACTGAGGGTGCAACTAATGTGGTAAGAAACCATCTGCTGGTCTAAAACAACTATCTTATGCAAGCAGATTACTTATACTTGTTTTATTGGATTTTACTGATTAACTATTATGGTACTGAAAATACTAGGATACTAAAATATATCCTTCAAAGCAACGTATAACTTTGTAAAAAAAAACAGTAGAAGAAGAATTAAAATTTCTTAATTAATGTATCAATTTTCCACATACATACCTCAAAGGAGTACTTTACAAATTATATAAAGCTTATTACTCGGAAGCAACGTCTGAATTTATCGATAACTCTGTAGGTAGGTAATATAAAATAAAAAAGCTATCGAGAAAATTGAGAACTTTGATAGTGCTCGTTAATGGCTCCTGGGTAATCCTGGGAATAGGGTGGGTGACTGCTGGTATCAGGAGCCTGGGAGAGCAGCGATTAATGGAGCCATGTACACATAGACCTCTTAGCTGCGTTCAGTGTATTTAGAACGCGCCGGTTAATGGAAAAGTTTAATCGTCTTAACTTGGACAGATTTGATGAATCTGGTAAGTCGGTCGACCTCCCGATCGAGCTCCCGTGAATATTTCATGACTCTGCTCTGTAATGGAGAACGTTAATTAAGCTGACTACATTTGAAATTTTCGCACTTTTTAGGCTACTTACAGTGCATGAAATTTTCTTGAAAAAGACTGTATTGCAGCACTTGCATAAATTTAAAGTGACAAATGCTTGTAGTATATTTTTGTTTAAGAAATTTATCAACATTATTTCTAGCACTTCGCCTAAAGCACAAACAGTTATGTCAGATTACATCTTGGCTTTGACCTATTCGCTGCAACTATTCCAAAATTAGAACCCAAATAAAAATTACGCCCACTTCTAGCTAAATCTGAACTAACAATTAATTAGTCCACATAATTTGTTTGTCAGTAGTTAAACTCCCAATTCCTTAGAGCACTATCGCATTTTAGAGCATATAAACCAATCCTTTAAGTCTAAGCACAGCAAGAACCAATGATAACATGGATTTATTGGTGATAGATTCGTTCCATTTACTTAACACGACCAATAATAATAATTATTACTGCAGTGTCTAATGGAAATCTCCCATGCGATTAAACTATCTTCACACATTCACTGTTCTTAACTCTAATCCACATCCTAAAACTAACAGCAAATCGAAAAGAAAGTAATGGAAACATTGGTAAGGTTTTGTGAAGCAAATAATAGTTTAGGAGTTTACCAGCAAGTAATAGTATTGAAATTACATGTCAGTCATCCATAGTCAGTCGGACGGTGACCAGGGAACGACTCGATCTCCTGCTCCGCGCACTGATCTGAGTTCCTGGCCCCTCTTTCCTTTCAGGCGAGCTGAGCCGATGGGAAAAATGCCTGGGTGGAATGTGTTACAACCCAGAGGTAAACGTACCAGGGTCCATCTTTATAGCATCATTAGCAGACGAAATCTGCAACCCTACCTCGACGGCGCAGCAGCAGTCTGCTACACCGGAG
This sequence comes from Malachius bipustulatus, assembly GCA_910589415.1. Taxonomy (NCBI): domain Eukaryota; kingdom Metazoa; phylum Arthropoda; class Insecta; order Coleoptera; family Melyridae; genus Malachius; species Malachius bipustulatus. The sequence goes on along the minus strand of OU342636.1, from coordinate 9,170,268 downwards.
CGATTGGAAAAGCCATCGCCAACACAAGTACGTCGGGATTATACAGGCTGCACCATGTACCCTTCTCTACATTGCAATCTTGAAAACGGTAAAAAGTGAAATAGGGCATAAAAAGTTCAAAAGTTCCGTAATTACAATATGAACCAGTTGCACAAACGTTAATTAAATATTTGTCAGATAATTACTGATTTTAAATTCCAAATTTTGAAAATAGGGTGGATATTTTGAATGATCTTTTATTTTTTATCAGTAACTAACTCTTCTAAAAGGGAATATAATTTATTTCCAGCAATATCAGAGCAATATTTTGGTAAATAAAGGTCATTTTAAAATCTATAATTATCTGGCAGATCTGTAATCAACGTTTATTAACGCAACCGGACCTATGTCTTTTTACAGGTACTTCTAAAACTTTTTAAGATAAAAAAATATAAAAAAAAAATCGGCGGTTCTCATAATATTCTGAAAAAAACTAAAAATATTTCAAAACTTGAAAATTGCTACAACTTTTCTATTTACTAGAATTTTGAAAATCTGAATGATGTGAATGAAAAAATACACAGCTGTATGGTTTTTCCAGCGAGTGTTGTCCCGTGGGATGCTGCACTGATCCTGACTATAAAAGATTTGATTTAATGCGATATAATTAGTACTAATTGCCAAGTAATTATTATAATAATTATTGTACGTATCGAATCAATTATTGTATTATAAGAATTATAATAACTAATAATAAATATTATAATTATTATTGTGTGTTGTGTGTGGCATCTCACCGGACAACACTTACTGGACAAACCATAACTACAGGGTGTAGATGAAAATCGCATTTGAATGTTGATTTTTATAGGGAATTTCGTATGTTTTTCATGGGATTTTCTTGATTTACGTAAACAATAAAATTGATCTACATTTCAACATCTGAACATTCAAAATCGCATGTGAGTATTGAACTGTAAATTAATTTTATTATTCTACGTAAATCAAGAAAACCATATGCGAAAAAATACGAAATTTCCTTTAAAAATCAACATTCAAATTCGATTTTCTTTTAAACGATAGGGTTTGGCGACTTTTATGAAGAGTACCATTTTTTCAGAAAATGAGTTGATTAATCGACTCGATATTAAAAAAAAAAAAAATCCATTGGCGTAGAAGTTCAAAGCGTGTGAAACCTAAAAAAACCCATATATATATATATTCGTTTGAAATTACAAATTGCAGTCTTACGATTAACATGTTGTTTAGTTTATTAAATTACATATGATTGGTTTCGTCGATCATGGGGAAAAGAACGATTTGCAGGATATTCTGATGTGATGTTGACATCATGGTGAAGCATTTGCTTTGAGAGATATAGTCTAGGGAAAACCCCATTAAAAAACCTAGACACACCATCCTGTTGAGATTGGTTTGAAGTATTCCAATCACTTTGCAGCATCCGTCTTAGGTTATCTGGCTGTTAATGTAGATTTTGTTTACAAGAGCTTCAAATTCTACCCATGATCTACGCCAATGAATCAACGTCATGGGTAATTTTAGTATTCCAATTTTTGTCCTATGAAACCATGACATCATACCAAATTTCATCAACATCGCTCGTGCGGTTAAGTTTTTAAAATCAAATAACGATTTTTAAATTGAAACTTTGACATCTCGTAGTGGCTAAACCAGGCAACTTTGCACAAAAATAAGTTGGCGTAAATCGACTTACTTTCATCCGAGGAACACGTGGTAGAACGTTGTAAAGACTTTTTAGAGACCCCTGTATATTTCCATCTAATTTGCGTTTTTTTTTGCTTACTAGATTTTGAGATATCACTACCCTCTTTTGTTTTCCATATGGCTGCCAAACTGTATTTTTACACGAATAGAAAGATAAAAAAGCAGGGAATTAAATTATGCATCTTATATTACCATTTTGCTTGAGAAGAGATTTTGCAATTTTTAACAAATAAATAAATTTTTCATTAGTAGCGTTTTTCATTATTTGATGTTTGATGTTAAACAATAGCTTAACATCAAAATCATGGCAAGTTAACAGTCCAGAAAAAAGGTATGATATACAGGGTGATTCATGAGTGACCTTACATAGACCAATGGTGATAAGCGGACTTCAAGGCGGGTCGAAAACCACAAAAGAAATTTTTTTTGTGTGATTGGTTAAGAAGTTACAGGGTGTTTTATGTCTCAGGTACAAAACTTTGATAGGCGATATTTCTGAAACGGCTGGAGATATTTTGTAGAAATTTACTAGGAATGGTGCATTCCGGAAACTCATCAAAACCGCATTCTGAGTTAATTAAAAATCCAGGACAGGACTTGAAAATTTTTGCCCCCATGGTCTTATTGAAAAAGCTTATTTTCTGACCGTTCTACTGAAAAACTGTCATCGAATTTGAAAAGATAAGAAAAAACTCTATAGAAATCATTTCTCAATTTGAACGGCACCCCAAACCGTCTCGAAAAAAAAATGTCAAAGTAAAACTTCTCAGTAAATTATCGTTTTCGAGCAGACATCTTTTACTTAATGTTCGTCTGAATTCCTTCAAATTTATTTTTTGACTTGTTTCTGTGGGAAAAATGTTGGACAGAAGGCCAAGCTTTATTACTGGGAAATCAGGTGTCAACTACAAAATTTTCAGATTTCACTAATAATCACAAATCATTTCACTAATAACGAATACCAGACATTATGTTTGTGTATGATTTCTGCAATGGAAATTCAAGAGCAGCTGCGAGAGAATACCATAGAAGATCACACAATCGAAGAACACCGGCCCATGTAACGTTTCGCGTCTGTTTTCCAATTTTCTCGAAACCACGGCATAGTTCCCTGAGTTCAAAGGAATGCTGAACCTCAATTGGAAAATCTGAGCCATCAAAACATCTTGGAGATGGTGGCAGTAAATCCAAGTACAAGTACGCGAAGAATTGGGCAAGCACTGAGCATTTCTCAATCAAGAGTATGGCGAACTTTGAAAAAAATAAGAGCGCGGATGCATCCCTGTCACGTACAAAGCGTACAGAGGCTTCAACCATTCAATGAAGTTCCATTGAATGGACTGCGTAGAATTTTGTGTACTGATCGAAGCTCAGTTCACGCGGGATGGTGTAACGAATAAAAAAAACTCTCACCTATGATGGGCATATGAAAATCCGCGCTCTGTTGCTCAGAAGAACTCGCAACAGATTTTCTATAAATGTGCAGTGTGGCATTGCAAATGATACCCTAATAGGACCCCATTTTTTGCTGGGCGGCTCACGGGGGAAATTTATTTACTTTTCCTACAAGTCATTTTACCCGGCTTGCTTGCAGAGGCGAACGTGAACAGGCGTGCTCTTTCCTTCCAGCAAGATGGGGCACCACCGCATTTTTCTCGACAAGTCGGAGAGCATCTCCACAATGAGTACCCCAATCGTTGGTTCGGGCGCGGCGGCCCTCATTCCTGACCACCTAGGTCCCCCAACCTCACTGTTTTAGACTATTACCCATGGGGCCATATGAAGCAGGAAGTCTAAAAAACGGAAGTAAGTACCAGAGAGGAGCTCAGGACGCGAATACTGGTAGTTGCTGATGAAATTAGAAACAACAGGCAAATAATTCAAAAAGCAAACCAAAATTTATGGAAACGCTGCAGGAAATGTATTGAAGTTGGTAAAGGACATTTTGAGAACCGTTTATAACATTAATATTGATAACATTTAATTTACACTGACATTTTTCCCACAGAAACAAGTCAAAAAATAAATTTGAAGGAATTCAGACGAACATTAAGTAAAATATGTCTGCTCGAAAACGATAATTTACTGAGAAGTTTTACTTTGACATTTTTTTTTTCGAGACGGTTTGGGTGTGCCGTTCAAATTGAGGAATGATTTCTATAGAGTTTTTTCTTATCTTTTCAAATTCGGTGACAGTTTTTCAGTAGCACGGTCAGAAAATAAACTTTTTCAACAAAGACCATGGGGGCAAAATTTTTCAAGTCCGGTCCTGGATTTTTAATTAACTCAGAATGCGGTTTTGATGAGTTTCCGGAATGCACCATTCCTAGTAAATTTCGACAAAATATCTCCAGCCGTTTCAGAAATATCGCCTATCAAAGTTTTGTACCTGAGACATAAAACACCCTGTAACTTCTTAACCAATCACACAAAAAAAAAATCTTTTGTGGTTTTCGACCCGCCTTGAAGTCCGCTTATCACCATTGGTCTATGTAAGGTCACTCATGAATCACCCTGTATAATATTTTATACAATAATTGATACACGAAACGAAGAAAGAAGTGCGGCAAAATATATGAACGACTATACTAAAAGAAAGCAACCCCATAGAATGCAGTTTCAAAAAAGTGTCAAAACATGTGTTAGAGACAAAAAATATTATTGAAGTCGCTGAAATAAATATTCTGGCTGCTTTAGAGGCAACAAGGCAAAAACCTTCACGAGGAGAAAACTCTCTTTAGTGGGTGGCACCAGTGTAAACGACCGCCACTTCGGATGTTGCACAAAAATAAGTACAAACCAAATCACAAGAGATGTGGTCACAAATTAAATGGCGATCAAGGTTAAATTTGACCGTGTACGTCAAGAAAATGAAAACGAAAATTTTCAGAATAATCCTTCGGACTGACGAGTAAAAATTTACAAATTGTGCCATTTTTAACAGGCACAACGAGGTATTGTGGGGAAAAGAAAATCTTCACTTGAAGCAAGAAATACGACCGCGCAAGTCAAATTTTGTTTTAATGTACTGTGTGGCGTTTTTGACAATCAAGCGCTTGGTGCAATAAGCTGCACTGGAACAGTTGTCATTTTTGCAGCTACAAAAAATCAGGTGGTTTCAGCAAGATAGTGCTCCTGCCCATAACTGTCTCCTTGTTACTTTCTTTCTGGATGAAGAATATTCGGAGAGGTGATTGGTAGGTGCATATATCATTGTACATTATACACCAAATAAATTCAAATTTTATGAAAATGTAGACAATTGTGTATTTTATTACTCGCATTTTTAGATTTTAAAAATTACTATAAATAAGAAAGTTATACCGATTTTTCGTTTTGGAAGCTTTTCAGTTTTTTTTTTTCAATATTCTAGAAACGCTGATTTTTTGGCAATCTGTATACTGTAAATATTAACAAATCATTGTTTGGGGGTTTAGAGCTACGAGCCACCACCTGTTTTAACTCGAGAAAAACCCCATACAGTCTTCTTTTGCGCTATGCCTTTACTTTGCATTTAACAATTATTCCTCATCAACGATCTTGTAATCCTGGATTAACAACATAAACTGAAACTCTTATACGTTCTGCTGAATATCACAAAATTAATAAATTATTTATATGTGATTAATTTTAATTAGCCTTGCGATTATAGTAAGCTCGCGTTCTCGTTAGAGAAACCATTTATTCCATTTAAAAAATTACCCAGAAACTCTGACGCACTGTCCCAAGTCATACTCTTTATATTCACAATACAAACGTGGTATGCAATTACAAAACGGAGGTAGCCATTCTGTTGTTTTTTAGAATATTTCACTGAAGGACAGCCGTATCTGATACGATGAACCATTAAATAATTACATAATGTAATACGCATACGCATGTGCATACGCTTTTCGATCGTAGATTAAAGCTAAACTAGGTCATGAAGGCGCGCATACGCGCGCCCTTATCTGAAGTAATCACCGAGTTGAAGTGATCTTCACAACTAACATTATGCTTCCTAACATTAATATCGTACAGGCATTTTATGATAATTCTGGTAGGTGTGTATAATATTTTATACACAATATTATTCAATAATATTCATATATTATTGAACATTATTATTGTAAAAGGGAATCACAATCACTGTTTCCTGTTTACTCAGGCCTCGGGCCTCGGCTCTATCGAACAGGCACCTACACTCGCCGTGGGATTCCCCCGAGTCTAACTAACGGAACTCATTTATTTCAGTTTATTAAATTGATAGTCAAACTTCAACTTTGTCCATTAAGCACCTTTTGAACTCAAATATCTCTAATACATCCAAGTGGTCTGCGATATTGTCTACTCGTCTCCTATTACATCTGCAATTCTTCATATGCCCAACTACAATAATTTTCCGGTGTTGTTTCTTATCTGAATCTTATTTCATATTCTTTATCTGACTCTTAAACTGATCTGGGTCTTTCAACGACGAATCTTATTAATTATCTTCACTTGAATCTTAGACTGATCTTCAACCACACAACATAATCTACTTCTTGTTTATGTAAATACTAATTTTAATGGAAAATGTTTTATTGAAATTTTCGACACCACATCTAACATTGGCAGCGGTGCGCGACACTCGTATTTCGAGGCCTCAACCTTTGCTTCTCTGGGATCTACACAGCTTACGCGCCCTCTACCGAAAGATATCCCGCCTAGATGTCACCATTGTATTGTTTAGAGGCCTCAACCTTCACATCTATGGGATTTACATAATTTACACGCCATCTACCGAAATATTTCTCGCGCAGGTGTCACCATTGTATTGTTGCGTCCTCAACCTACACTTCTCTGGGATCTACACAGTTTACGCGCCATCTACCGAAAGATCTCCAGCGTAGATGTCACCATTGTATTGTTTAGGGGCCTCAACCTTCACATCTCTGGGATTTAATGGTGATATTGGTGATAAAGAACCTTATCAATTGCAGTCCATTATTTTTACTGCTCTCGTTTTTGCATCATTTAGGTGTTTTTATGCTGTTCTATGAAGCTGAAACTAGTACCACTGTGTGTGTAAGAGTCTCCTCTCCAATTTGCATATTTTTCCCTAAGTTTTTGATGTGTTTTGTTGGTTGTTTTTTGATGTAAAGTCATTTAACTAACCAGGATTTACACAAGTACTCTTTTTATTGCCCATTGTTATCAGGGAGGATAAGATAACGTAATTTATATTTATTGGGAATCCGAATACCAGCCAGGCTGCTACGTTGCCACTTCCTTCAGTTTATACGACACTTAGGTAAATCTGCATTAAGATCTGTGAATATAATTAATATACTGGGTGATCACCATGTCCACCTGCGTGAAATGTGATTTGAAATGCAAGTTGTACAGCTGTGATAGCTGCAAGGTGGGCCTGTGCGAGAAATGTGCAGATTTGTCAGCATCGGAGGTTCGTTGCCTCGACCTTAAGAAACGCAAGCTCATCTTCTTATGTCCTGACTGCGATAGTGGCTTCAAACAGTTACCTGTCCTTATAAGGAAAATCGATGACCTCCAGAGTCAGTTCAACTCTCTTAAAAAGGCTCAGGAGGATGTTTCTTCCGGTGGATCACCCTCCAGCCCGAGCAATGTCGACTTCGACTTCGAGTCTGTGATTGAGGAGGTCTCGGATCGAAATAGAAGAAAAACCAACTTGATCTTATTTGGTCTTGTCGAGTCATCACATAGTGGCCCAAACTCCATGAATTCAGGTGCCACTGGTGATATGGTTGCCCAGATTATCGGAAGGATCTCTGCAGATGTGGATACTTCTGATCTGAAGATTGTTCGTCTGGGGAAGTATAATGCAGGTAACAGTCGACCCAGACCGGTTAAGGTTTGCCTCAAAAGTGAGCATGACGTTAAACAGATAATTAAGAACTCTAAAGTACTCAGAGATGACCCCACTTACAAACACATATATGTCTCATTGGATAGAACTCGTCAGCAAATTGAACTATATCGCAAAGTGAAAGTAGAACTGAATACTCGTACTGAGGCAGGCGAAAGGAATTTGAAGATAAGGTATTTCAATGGTGTGCCTCGTGTGGTTAATTTAAACTGACTCAGCCCAAGAGGTCAGATGTCCGGTCCAGTGAAATACTCTTCTACTACCAAAATGTTGATGGCTTAAGGACCAAAATCAAGGCGTTCTATACATCTGTGTGCAACTTAGAATACGACGTGATTGGGATCACTGAAACTCGTTTGCAGGAACACATATCCACATCCGAACTTTTCCCTGACATGTACAATGTCTTTCGCTGCGACAGAAACTTGGCTCTGACGGGGAAGAAGTGTGGCGGTGGATCCCTACTAGCCTTCAGAAACCATATAATGTGTAGTGAACTGGACTTATCTAGTGTATTGGTATCCTCGCCGGCTGTTGAGATTGTTGGATGCAAGTGCTGTCTGGACTGTATTACTTTTTATGTATTTTGCGTGTATATTCCACCACAAACTACGCCTCAACAGCTGAGTGTGTTCCTCGACAGTTTTGAGCAACTTGATTACGGGTTTAATCATAATTTGTTAATCTTTGGCGACTTCAACATCCCTAAGCTTGTACACAATGATGTTTCAGATAGTAAGACACAGCTTATTACGCAGTTTTCCAACTTTCTGGGACTTACACAATTCAATTATGTAGTAAATGTTAATAATCGCTTACTTGATTTGGTTTATTCTAACGTCGAATGTGAGGTGGTTGCTGATAGTGGGCCATTGGTCCCTCTGGATGCCGGGCACCCCGCACTGTCCATCAGCCCGAGTTTCAGATATTCATCTCAGTCAGACTTTTTTCGTACTAACAGTGGGGCTCAGGTGGCATACAACTTCAGAAAAGCTGACTTCCCCTCTCTTTACAACTCTATTCAAGCCTTGGACTGGTCATCTCTGACTAAACATACTGATGTTAACGAAGCGTGTTCAGAATTCTATGAAAAACTTTATCATTGTTTTGATTGTCATGTACCGCTGTTTAAAACGAAATGCAGGGGAAGTAATTTTCCACCGTGGTTTACTAGGGATATCATTGCAAACATAACGCATAAAGCCAAGCATCGTGCAAGGTACAGGGGTAGTGGTTCGGAATATCACCAAAACGCTTTCAGAACACTGCGTGCCACAATAAAAACACAGATATCCATAGCTTATGATAACTACCTGAACAGTGTTCAGGATTCTATAGGTTCCGATGCAAAAAAGTTTTGGAGTTTCATTAACAATAGAAAAAGATGTAGTCGCATACCTTCTTCCATGACCACACCAGATGGTGAGACTTGTGACACTCCCCAACTGATTGTGAACAGTTTCAGTGAATATTTCAAGAGCGTCTACCTCCCTTTTACTGATAGAACCTCTACAGTACCTATTCGTGAATCATCTGAATACAATTATTCTCATTCAGTAAACTCCCCTCAAATTTCGGTTTCTGACATAATCAAATCCTCCAGAAAGCTTAAGGATAGAATGACTGCGGGACCTGACCAGGTACCGTCTTTCCTGGTCAGAGACTGCGTGCATCTGCTGGCTATTCCCCTGTGCACGATATTCAACATGTCACTTAAAACCGAAGTGTTTCCAGCTGTCTGGAAGGTTGCGAAGGTGTGTCCAGTCTTTAAGTCAGGCAAGGTCTCTTCAATCTCTAATTATCGCCCTATTGCATTATTATCGAACTTTGCTAAAGTGTTTGAGGGGGCCATATATAACTTAATTTATCCATCTGTAAGGACACAAATAACATCATATCAGCACGGCTTCATGGAGAAAAGATCCACGGTCACGAACTTAACTTGCTTTTCCCAGTTTGTATCCGGTGTTCTGGACAGGAAAGGTCAAGTGGACGCTCTATACACGGATTTCTCTAAGGCATTCGATCGCATAGACCACTCTGTTCTCATCGAAAAATTGCCGGGTTTTGGTTTCGCACATTCCCTTGTGAAGTTTTTTGAATCCTACCTCTCTGACAGAACTCACTATGTGTATTATAGTGGATATAGATCTCTTGAATTTGTGCCCACTTCGGGTGTTCCGCAGGGATCGAATTTGGGCCCATTACTGTTTTTGCTTTTTATCAATGACTTGAGTTCGGTAATCAATAGCAATCATCTGTTCTTTGCTGACGATCTAAAGATCTTTTCCAAAATTACAAACCCCAGTGACTGCGTAGACCTTCAGCTGGATCTGGATCGAGTTCAGCAGTGGTGTCGACGTAATAATCTCTTATTGAATGCATCTAAGTGCTGGGTGGTTACATATACTAGGAATTTATCTTCGATAGTACACCCGTATGCAATCGATACATCACTGCTGTCTCGTAGCAGTTTGATCAAAGACCTAGGAGTGTGGTTTGATTCTAAACTTACATTTGATAGTCACATTGACTCAATGATTGCCTCCTCCATCAAAATGTTAGGCTTCATAGTTAGGAACTGCAAGTCATTTAATAATATATCGGTGCTTAAGACCTTGTACTACGCATATGTTCGATCCCGGCTAGAATATGGAAGTCTGATCTTTTACCCACACTATGAGGTACACAAAACTAGAATTGAATCTGTTCAGAGAAGATTTCTTAAATATCTGAAATTTAAAGTGGACGGAATCTACCCACCAACTGGCTTCGATCATTGTACTCTTTTGAACACCTTTGGTTTCCACAGTCTCGAACTAAGAAGAAAGCTGTTGTGTATTACATTCTTGTTTAATTTAGTGAATGGTAATATTGATTGCGCTGTTTTGTTGAATCAGATAGACATATATGTTCCTAGACTTAACGCTAGGCACCAGGTTACATTCAGCACTCAAACTGCCAGAACGAACCTATATCTAAAATCTCCTATTTATGTAATGTGTACTACATTCAACAATATCAGTCATGCTTGTGATATATTCTTTGATAGCTTGGGGAAGTTGATTGGTATAGCTGCTGATTTACTTTGAGGGTTGCGTTGTGTGTTGGATAGGATGTCTTGACCACATATTTTGTATCTCTGTACTTTTATATTTTATATTTATTACTTTATATTTTTTGTTACTTTAGATTTATTACTTGAGTTGTTTTAATTGGATTGGAACTGCAATTGTAAAATTCTGTTTGGTTGTCCTGTAATTGGGTATCTACCTGTTGGGCAATAAAGACTTATTATTATTATTATTATTATTATTTACACAGTTTACGCGCCATCTACCGAAATATTTCTCGCGCAGGTGTCACCATTGTATTGTTGCGTCCTCAACCTCAACTTCTCTGGGATCTACACAGTTTACGCGCCATCTACCGAGAGATTTCTCACGTAGGTGTCACCATTATATTTTCTAGAGGCCATAATCTTCACATCTCTGGGATCTACACAGTTAGAGCGCCATCTACCGAAAGATTTCTCGCGTAGTGTAGGCGTAGGTGTAAACAATTCACCATTGTATTGTTTAGAGTTACAGTACACTTTAACATAAATCTAACATTGGCAGCGGTGCACGACGCACACATTTCGAGGCCACGCATTTCACATCTCTGGGATTTACACAGTTTACGCGCCATCTACCGAAAGATTTTTAGTGTGGGTGTCACCATTGTATTGTTTAGACACTGTACAGATTTCGCTTTGTGTGATTACAGGGATCTGTACAGGGTGATTCATTATAATGTCGCCCCCCTTTAACTTTGTTATTTCATGTGTCTCAAAAAAATTAAAAGTAGGGTTATGTAGGTGCTAAAAAAGACTTTTTTATACGTATAACAAAAATTTGAAAATAGATCAGTATACAGGGAAAACCAAAAATTTAATTTTTTTTTCAATGGAACACCCTATATATGAATTTATTTTTCGATTCCTCGTAAAATTCTAAGCATAATTTATATAACATACCGTATACCTAAATTCAATAGTTTCTGAAATATTCGCAGTTGAAACTATTTAAAAAACCGTGTGTATAACTACCAAATTGAAAACCTCGATCATCTAAAAGATTTGATACGCATTGAAATTGATAATTTAAATGAAAATAACCCAGAATTCATAACAGATTCATTGGAGAAAATGCGAACAACCCTTATAAACCCTTATAAAATGTGTTGAAAAAAATGGAGGCCCAGTAGAGCATTTTATTGTTAGATTTCTTGATTTGCAACAGGTGTTTTAGAAAATATTTGATGATGTTTCAAATGAGAATATTTCAGAAGCCTTTGAATTTAGGTATACGGTATGTTATATAAGTTATGCTTAGAATTTTACGAGGAATCGAAAAATAAATTCATATATAGGGTGATCCATTGAAAAAAAAATTAAATTTTTGGTTCTCCCTGTATACTGATCTACTTTCAAATTTTTGTTACACGTATAAAAAAGTCTTTTTTAGCACCTACATAACCCCACTTTTAATTTTTTTGGGACACATGAAATAACAAAGTTAAAGGGGGGCGACATTATAATGAATCACCCTGTACACTCCAACATTGGCAGCGGTGCGCGACGCGCGCATTTCGAGGCTTCAACTTTGAATGTGACATCTCGATTTTATATAAGGATAGTACTGAGCGGTAACAGAAATATCAGCTTTCATGATTTTGTATCCGGGTCTCTTTGCTGTTAGAGGCGTATGTATCTAGTTTCCATTACAGATGTAGGTACTCACTATCACTATTCAGTCAATAAATTTCTTGTACTTGAAAGTCATTACAAGAGAACATCGGAAACACATAAATAGGTACAAACCCGCAAATGGAGACGCTCCAAAATGCAATCGATGCTTTGTAATTCATCTGCTCCATTTATCGCAATTAATAACTTAATAACGTCGAGGGTGGCTCGGACAAGATTGATGTATGTATTTAACAAAGCATCGGGGAGTGATGTTTGAGCTGCAATTTATGAATGGAATATCTTATAAGCCATTATGTAAGCCATTTCGTGCGATCTGTGTGATATATAACGCTCACCTATGATATTATATTGTTATACCATGTATTTACCAGGATCGATATGGATATAAGTCGTAAAGGTAGACCTAATATTTGCTCTAATACCTTAATGTGTGTTAATTTGATTGAATAAGTCCATTAATGTCTTCATAAACTTTCAATAAACGCAGGTATGTATATGACTGATTTTAAACCTAATCTGGGCTTTTAATGTCATTCGATTGTCTGTCATAATCAAATTTCTCTGAACTGGATGAAGATATCGAGCTGAAATTTAGCATTTATATTAACCAGCATATTTTCCCTGGTTCCCCTATTTGTTTTCTGAATTTTGAGCGAACAAAAATTATTCCCAGAAGATTCTTCTAATTTCCCATAATCCCATAAGAAGAATAATAATATATTAAAATACTCTGTTTAAAGGTGTTTTAATTCAAATTTTTCTTAAGACTCTCGAAAAATGTTTGTTTAAATATGACATTTTATTGTTCTGAGAAAAAATAGAAAGGAAATTGAGACTTTTCGTCAGGAACTGCAGTAGATAAGTACAAGAAGTGTAAAAATCGTGGAAGTTAATTTTGTCTACTAAAGTAGGGGTGTAATTTTTATACTGAATTCAATTAAAACGTTGTAATAAAATGAATAAATTCTGAGATTTGCCTCCGAATTCTAATCAGCCCCCGAATAGCAAGTCCCGCAGCGTGGGAAAAGATGCCTTCAACTTCATGTTATATATTTCATTTATTTTTTACTTCAACTTCATTTATTTATAAATTTATTTCAACTTCATTTCAAAATCATTTGATAGTGCTCATGTGCATTATAACTGCTCTTTGGATTTTGCTGTTTTGAAGCTGATATAGGCGTCTTAAATAGTGGAATTTGGTGTTGAATTGTGGCTAATGATTGGATCTTCCTAATGGTGTAATTTTCTACTGGATTGTGGTGTGCATTTAACTGAAAAAACTTAAAATAGCTTCTGGATCTAGGGATAAATGCTTGCATTTATCTTTCACTGATTCCAAAAAAACTAATCAGTTGATAAGTGAGAGTGAAATAAATTAATTTAATAATTAATAAATAAATAAAGTCAAATATAAAATCCAAAATCATCATCCAAAATCATCATCAAGTAGTGATTTAATATTGGTTTATCTGAATTTTACGGATTATAATTCATAATGGGATCAAAGTGTTTTCTGTGCCCTAGCAAGCCGGCAAGTTTAAACTGTGGTAACTCTAAACAATGTAAAAAGTGTGGTGCCTATTATCACCCGTCATGTTCGTTACGTGGCAGACCTGATAAAGATGGATGTTATTCAGCATGCTGTGGTGAAAAGTATACCTTATTGGGTCCTGGTTCAGTTGGACAATCTCAGACATCTGATGGATCGGGTGGAGATGGCTTCAATGACCTTGATGCAAACTCTCAGCTGTTGTTTAAGCTTGTGGATAAGAGGCTTAATGATCTTGAAATGAAAATATTTAAGAGTGTGGAAGAGAGAGTTGCTGACATTGAAGGTAGAGTGGGTGCTTTGGAGGAAACTTCTATTAATTTGATAGAAGATGCCATACAGGAGATTTCTGATCGACAATATAGGGAAAGGAATATCATTATTTATAATATCGATGATTCCAATGGTGCTATCAACAGGGATTTGTCTACTGTCAAGGGACTCCTATCTGCTTTCAATGATATACCGTTCGATATTAACTCGATATCTGTTACAAGAATTGGTGGCAAGTTTGTTAGAAATAAGGCTCGTCCACTTAGGGTTACCTTACCCTCTAGGGAAAATGTTCACTGGATTTATCAGCACAAGAGGGAGATTGGCGATGGTAAACTGGCTATTACTGGGGACCTGACTAAGCGTCAGAGAGATTATCGTCTCAAAATTTTAGATGAATTTAAGAAAAGAAAACAAGAAGGAGAGGAAGGTTTGTTTATCAGATACATTAGGGGTGTTCCCACTATTGGGAAGAATCGGATTGTGTCTACTTCATCTGCTCCATAGGAGTTGCTTGGCTCTGTACCTGTTAATGTGCTGTATCAAAATGTGAGGAGTATTAGGGGTCGACTGGAGACTTTTAGGGGAAGGATTGGTATTTTGAAAGACTATGACTTTATAATACTAACAGAGACCTGGCTTAACGAGGACATTTGCGACTCTGAACTAGGCTTGAATAATTATAATGTAGTGCGCTGTGACAGATCCATATTTACTAGCCAGAAGTGTGATGGTGGAGGAGTATTGATAGCTATTAATAAGAAGTTTAAATTTGTAAAAGTTCCGATAGTGGATAATTCATTTGAATTGTTATTTATAAAAGTGTTTCCTACTAATAGTTATTTCATTGTCGGTGCATGCTATGTTGCACCATATTACACTTCTGAATATTATGAAAATTTCTTAACTGCGGTGCAGGATACTCTTTGTGACTTGGTAATGGATGATGGGTGTTCAAAACTCTTCTTCGTGGGCGATTTTAATGTACCAGGATATACATGGTCAATGTCTCAGAATCATTCTTTATCAACAGGATTCTCTAATCATGTGGATGTGAGGGAAGCATCACAGTTGCTCAATGTTTGGTGTGAACTCTATAATTTATTTCAATGTAATCACTTAAAAAATAGTTGTGGAAATATTCTTGATCTATGCTTCACCAACATCAAGGAAACAGTTGTGAATCGTAGTGATGAATTCATTTTTGAGTGCGATTCTCATCATCTCCCTTTGGCAATGGAATTTTTTGTGCCACATTTTGAGTTACATATTGTTAAAGAAAAACTATTTGACTTTAATAGATCCAATTTTCATGGAATTGAAATAGGATTAAGAGATATTAATTTTCCGTCATCAGTTACATGTGAATCTGAACTTAATAAATTTGTTAACGAAGTTAATTCTAAGTTCTCTGATCTTGTTGAAAAATATGTTCCTACGTTCTTTGTAAAATCTAGGTCTTTTCCTCATTGGTATTCTAATGAACTGAAATCTGCTGTATTGAATAAGAAAAGGTTTCATAGAATGTATAAACAGTACAATTCTTCTTATTATTATTCTTTATTTAAGTTGGAACGGAGTCGGTGTAAATCATTACTATGCAGAGATCAGAAACAATTTATCGACACCACTGAGGAATCTCTTAACTCTGATTCCAAAGCCTTTTTTAAATTTGTTAATTCCATAGGTAACAGTCGATCAGTCCCTTCTCTTATGCATCTCGATGGACGATTAGCCGATAATGAATTGGATATAATTGATCTCTTTGCTACCAGGTTTGGCAGGGTGTACCAGCGCCTGGATCTTGATAATGCACAGATATCTTTTGAAGTTTTGGATTCTTTTAGCGGTTTTTCATTGACAGAATCTGATATTGAGAGGTGTATTGATGAATTGAATCTTACTAGTAATCCAGGTCCTGATAACATACATGCCAAAATTATTAAATCATGTTCAAAATCAATAGTACCATGGCTGACTAAATTATATAATACTTCACTTAAATTGGGTTTTTTCCCTGAGTCATGGAAACACTCTTATATATCACCTCTTCATAAGGGGGGTGACACCTCTGATATTAATAACTATAGACCAATTAATAAGTACAGTGTGTTGGCCAAGATGTTTGACAAACTTGTTTACAATAGTGTACTGCCATATTTGAGCAAGTACATTGTATCGCAGCAGCATGGATTCATTACAGGTAAATCTACAGTGACAAACTTGGCAATTTATCACGATTTTTTGGTTTCTAATTTGAATGATGGGTTTGTTGTTGATACCATTTATTCAGATTTAAGCAGGGCGTTTGATTTGGTGAATACTGAGCTTCTGCTAAGAAAACTTTCTGCTTATGGTGTTAACGGTAGTTTGCTTGGGTGGTTCTCTTCATATTTGAGTGGTCGTAGACAGAATGTCAAACTGGGTAATAACTTGTCTCGTTCAATTGATGTACTCTCTGGTGTGGGCCAGGGTACTCACCTGGGACCATTGCTTTTTTCTGTTTTTATTAATGATTTGGTACGGCACATCAATCATAGTGAGATTTTACTATTTACAGTTGCTTCAGTCGGATTTGGTGGCTTTTCAGGATTGGTGCTCAGAAAATGGTCTTCGAATTAATATTAAAAAGTGTTTCCATATTCGTTTTGGCCGATCCCAATTGTTTGAAGTTCTGCCTTATACCTTGAATGATGGCATTCTTGCTCAGGTGGACTCTATAAAGGATTTAGGTGTAATATTTGATTCCAAATTATCTTTCAAACCACATGTAAACTACATTTATCTATCTTGTATGAAAAAGATTTATTTTATAAAGAGATTTACATGTAACTTTAAAAACATTTCTACTTTTAGGACACTTTATTTTTCTTTCATTTATCCTGTAGTTATGTATGCGTCTACTGTTTGGCGACCTAAGGACCTTGGGTCAATTAAGAAATTGGAATCTTTAAATAGGAGATTTTTGAGATATGCTGCATATAGAGTGGGCATGGGGGTTTCACCGGTGGATCATGACCTCGTTCCTTTATATAATGAATTCTGTATCGCAAACCTCGAATCTGCTAGAGACATGGTTGATATCCTTTTTGCATTTAAAATATTGAATGGTATTGTTGATTCATCTGAGCTGTTGAGTAGATTTGAATTTTATGTTCCACCTAGGCCTCTCAGACAGAATCATAAGTTGTTTCAAATTTCTGTGGTTAGACCAGGTCACAAAGAGTTGATTGTTGGTAGACTATCAAGGTTACTGAATGATAGTTCGTCATGGTTCGAACTATATAATAATATCTCATTTTTTGGTATTAAAAAAAAGTCCAAGGTAATGCTTCGTTATGAGTAGGTTTTGTTTGGATCTGTTTATGCTTTTTTGTTCATTTGAACGTCTATATCACATTATATAGAGATGTAAACATGATAGTGCATATATTTGTACTTTCTGTGTAGGGCATGATTGTTATTATTGTTGTTATTATTGTAATTTTTGTTTCACTATCTTTTGATTTTTTGGTTTCTTATTGTAAAAATTTATGTATGGGGTTTTCCCGTTGGATAAATAAATAAATAAATAAATAAATATATTTTGTGCAATTAATTTTATGAAGAAAAAAAAAGTAGTTGTGCTTTGTGCCAGCGAAACTACGGGCAAAAATGCGACATGCTCCTCTGCACTTCTTCAGTATTCACTATTTGTCACCAAGACTGTTCTCGAGGGATCTGCAGGGATCCCGTTTTTAGAGAAAATGCATAGAGATCTCGATTATCTTAAGAGATACGAAGTAAGTTAAATTGGGGCAAAGCTGTGTTTTTCTGATGAAATATCCTGATGCCCGGTTGTTCAAATCTCCAATTAATGAGTAATTACAAAATTATCAATTATTACTAATCATAGATTATTGATAGATTGGGTTGCACCGAGACAAATGATAACTGATTAATCTCTAATTTCATAATCAGAGATTAATCAGCGATCAATGAATGCGAATCTGGCAACATGGCAATAAATTACTAGTTCTTCTGTGTCGTTTTACAATAAAAATGGATATTGCTAAAACTAACAATACTAACATTACATTATACATTAATGTCATTAACAATAAAAAATAATATTGATTATTTGTATGGCATTGTATTGAAAACTGAAATTGAATTTTATTGTTTTACGTAGGTATATTGTGCAATTATTATATTACAATATAATAGGTAAATTATGATATATTTAAATAGGTTTGATAAGGTATCCTGTTTGTCTCTATAGGTCATTTATTCCCTATGAAATAACTTATTTTATTTAACCATTAATTGGAATCTTTGAAATACACAATTTTTGGTAGTAGTTAATAATTATGGAGAAGAAACGGAGCAATTTCTCAGAGCAAAAGAAGCAAAGATTATTTTGAATTGATGGAAAGTAAGTGAAATTGCCATCTAATAAGCTTCTGACATCTCACAAGATTTTGCCTTTTCATTCTGGTTCCACTTTCCAATTTCCTTTTTTCCATTTTCCATTGCCTATATGTCTTTCCTTTTCTTCCAGATACGTTGAAATAGTGGAAAATAAGTCGACAAAGACTTTCTTTGTAGACAAAAAAAAAGCAAGCGTGGTCCAAAATAGTGGACGAATAAAATTGTTGTGCAGACTCCGGAATACGAACCGAGCAGCAACTCCGAGTTCTGTACAACAAGATTCTTCTTGTGACAGAGTGAATTATTCGACATGCCGTACATTAATGTATATTCACATATTATCACCTACCAACTGTTGAAATGTACTCGTTGCATATAATCTCAACGTTATCAAGATTTGCCCTAGTACCTGGACCTCTGGTCCCCGAATTCGCGAACCAGAGCAGTTACTGTCGCTTTATTTAATCGATATCGTTGCTTAAATTCAAATTCATCAAACAATTCGAAAGGATTTTTTCTCTCTCTTATAACACGAACTTTCCGTAAAGGTAATTCCTGTTCTTCTTCGAATTCACTCAGTGAAGATAGATCCGATCCATTTCAAGTTTAATACTTGGTTATTTTCCCAATGTAATTAATTTACAAGTATTTTTGACTTTATTAATAAAAAAACACAAACACGCTTTATAAACAAGTAGAAATTAATAAATTTTTATTATTTATGCAAGAAATATCTAATTAAGAAACTTTAAAACCTACCATAATTGACAGTTAATCACTCAAATATCTATAATTACAATAATTATTAATTTACGAATGATTAATCAAAGATTTGTGTTTGAACAACCGAAATGATCCTTAATCATTAATTAATCGATGATTATCTCAGGAGTTGATTATTAGAATAATCTTTGATTAATCATAGATTATTCGCTCTTTGACCCAATACCTGTTGCTTAATCATAGATTAATCTCAGATTAATTGGCAATTATTTTTTGAACAACCGGGCATGAGAAAACTAATATTAGAAATTTCTAATTTTAGCCATTTATCTTGTTCATTATTTAAAATAAATATTTTTTTTGACATACAAAAAGACATACAAAAAATGATGGAGCTATTTGAAAAGCAATGGACAAATCCATTGATTGTCGATAATTCCCGAGAATTTAATTAATATTACTACTGGGTAGATCGCATCAAAAGAAATTGAAAATAGCCTGATGACATGTGCCTTATTGATGACAAAAAGAACCACGACGACTTCATGACAAATACTTTTTATGCAGAGACTTTTTTGGCAGCTGTAGGGTCCGAAGCTATGTTTAGAAGAGTTCTAACCATTGCTCGCTTAACCCTTTAACTGATACGTCAGATATAATGTCATATGAATTATCTTCTGGTCCTTTGTCAATATTTCATGAAGATTTTACAACGAGAAAAAACGTTAAGTGGGATTTAAAGTCAAGACTGAAGAGACACTCTACTTCTGTTTTGTATCAAATTCCCGATATCGTTGACTCTATTCTAATAGATGGGATGGCAATGATTCAAATCAGTTAAAGAAACAAAACGAACATTTAATGATCTCGGCAATTTACTTTTGACAAAAATTAATATTGCCATCCCATCTATTAGAATAGAGTCAACGATATCGGGAATTTGATACAAAACAGAAGTAGAGTGTCCCTTCAGTTTTGACTTTAAATCCCACTTAACGTTTTTTCTCGTTGTAAAATCTTCATGAAATATTGACAAAGGAACAGAAGATAATTCATATGACATTATACCTGACGTATCAGTTAAAGGGTTAAGCCACTTAACGTTTTTTCTCGTTGTAAAATCTTCATGAAATATTGACAAAGGAACAGAAGATAATTCATATGACATTATACCTGACGTATCAGTTAAAGGGTTAAGCGAGCAATGGTTAGAACTCTTCTAAACATAGCTTCGGACCCTACAGCTGCCAAAAAGTCTCTGCATAAAAAGTATTTTTCATGAAGTCCTCGTGGTTCTTTGTCATCAATAAGACACATGTCATCATGCTATTTTCAATTTCTTTTGATGCGATCCACCCAGTAGTAATATTAATTAAATTCTCGGGAATTATCGACAATCAATGGATTTGTCCATTGCTCTTCAAATAGCTCCATCATTTTTTGTATGTCTTTTTCATCCCGTTATTTTTCAGTACTTTTTCATCCCGTTATTTTTCAGTACTGCACTGTTGCCGTTGACGGTGATCAGTTCGGGACAGTATTTCATATTTTTTTTACATAGTCATCAAGTGAATGTCTTGTTACTAACCATCTCAATAAGGTTTCTTGTTTTTTAGTGAAGCCCACTACCCTCTACCCCCATAGCTTTTGCAGTCTCTATTAATGCTTTGCTCTAATGCCATTTCGAAAGCTACACAATTGAATCTCTTTTCTGCAGTCTTTTTGACTACGAAATTACCCTCATTTAAGAAATCATACATTTCCTAATTTTTGGTTTTTAATTTATTCATATCGGAGAGATAAACAGGAACATACTCGCATAATAATTATGACGACCAGCCTCTCTAAGGTGCAATAGGTGTAACCGCATGTCGTAGATAGGAATACCTATTATAGGTACTTTGCTTAGACCATACCTTGCTTTCTATTGCCCTTTAGGTATATTAACCAATTGAAAATATGAATATTTTCAATGAATTTCAAGCATGTTAAAATATTTAATAAATAACAAAGCCTTATTTAAACAATATTACAATAAATAAACGTCCCTAAATTATTATTGAATAGGTACATAACAGTAACAATCTTATCCTCAGCCGTTCCTTGTTCAACAGCCGTCGCCGCGCTATAACTCGCACTCCGTCCGTTCTATGCTAAACATACCTGCTTAACTTCAGGGTTTCATATAAACGGCTCTAAAAAGTTTATTTTTGAAACGCGACTACATGTTATACGGAATAAAATGTTCACAAAGCTTCATTTTATTAGATGGTAACAAAAAAACTGAAATCGATATAATGAAAAAAAAATTTAAAGTCGGAACTTTGCAGAAATTGTGTGTTTAATCGGTCAAAAACACTGAATATTTTGAAAATTGAACAAACTTCTTGCATTTCAAATACGTCATTCCGTTCACTAATCATAACTATAAAGGAAAAACAAAACTAGAGTCCCGAATGTCAACCGGTGACGGAGAAAAAAATACTTTGCGAAGCTTTTACTCGTGAAAAAAAAATCACAAATCTGAGATTCAAAGGGCTGTAACTTTTGTCAGCACCAAGGGAGCTTGTCGTAAAACGAGATTCTAGTGCCCCAAAGATCCCTCAACATGATGGTACCGGTCCCATATCTTTCTACTCCGAAAAAATTTACTACCTTAAATAAGCGAGATAGCGGGCTCTTTCCGCTCCACTAATAGCCGCTGGCAGTCTTAATTTCTTTAAAATCTCTTAAATGGCTATCTTATTGAAATCTCTTTCTTATTTTGATTTATTTGCACGCAAAACATAGGTACAAAACATACATACGCAAACGCAAACGAATCATTGCAATGGGAATTTGTTGTTGGTTAATTTGTAAAATGTACATGACCATTCGTACATGAGATTCGTATGTTCACTACAATTTGGTGATATTGTTACTATTATGTGGAGAAAGGTGGTACTAAAGAATAATATTAATAAATATACCTGTCTACTTCTATAAGTAATATTATTCTCATTGTTAAATTCGGCGTGTCAAGAAGCGGAAAGCTATATTAAGGGATCGCATAAAAATAATTATCAATTTTGTTAATTGGTAATGCATAAAATGTGGTTGTAGAAGAAGGATTCACATACACTTGCGAGAGTTCTGATCTCATAGTAGTGGAGCGAAATGAGACGAAAAATGTGTCGGTTTTTTTTCGGCGTATAACCAGCTGCCATTTATACGTATTAGGTATGTTTCCACCAAAGGAACATTGAGGAACTTTTATGTAGCCACAAGTTTCGTCTTGCTGATTTTCCTTTGAAGTTTACCGCTCGAAATGGAAACCGGCGATTAAATTATTAAATTTAATTTAATTTAACACCCTTAATGCTATAAGAAATAATACATATGACTGAAATTATTTTCATATTTTTAATTAGGTGTATGTACAATTTTCAGAGCGGCATTTTCCACAATTAAAGGACAGTGAATTCGAGAGGGACGTCATGGCTTGGTTCCAACATGCATCTACAAGATATGAACGCAGCAATAAATATTCAATGTGAAAATTCAGTAGGTAATAATATTATGTGTACAATAATAATGAAATAACAATAATTTAGTGTAAAAAAAAAACGCCAAGTAAATAAAAAAAAATATGTTAAAGAATATATCTGTTGTCACTATATGTATTTTCAGCCACAGTTTACCTACTCCCACTCCCACTCCCATCCTATATCTAGATATCTCATTAAGGGCCGGTTGTTCGTACAGTGGTTAAGCATTTAGCCATATTCAAATTGCCTAATCTGTGATTATCTCACAGTTTGTGTTGTTCAAAAGTCAAAAGTTAAGCGGTGTTAAAATTTGAATAGAGATTAGCAGTTAATCTGTGATTTGGCAGATAATCACAGATTAAAGGAAAATTTGCGTTGTTCAAAGCCAGTTGAACGTAGTTAAGTATGTAAATCTGTGATTAGGTTAACCACAGATTTTTGAGTGGTTAAACTATTTGACCATGTTCAAAGTGACAGTTTGATATGTCAGAATTTTATTAATTTGTCAATTTAAATCAAAATAAAACGAAAATAACGATTATAGAAGTATTTATTGATAATATGATTACCATGTTTTATAATTAAAAGTAGGTATTAAGTTTGAAAAGTAGGTATATTGCATCAATAAAGTATAAAAAAATGTAAAATTTATCTGTATTTAATTATTAAATCTGTATTAAATTAATTAAATCTGTATGTAATATTTAACCACCATCATCTGTCACTTTTCTTCCATCCAACCAGTCGAATGACGTTGAGTTTATTAAGAAATATGTGGGGATATCGCTATAGATTGTTTTGAACTTGAAAAAACAAAGTACTGAGTATGTAATAGGTACCTACCTTCAATAATTCTTCCTCTAAATAAACTTTTACCTTTAAAATGACTTTACTTTCATCATTACAACATAACTTCGCCTTTTCATAGTACCTACCTAACCTACCAAAAAAGACGATTATTTTCTCGAATTTACTTCCTATTAAGGTTTCTTATAAATAACTTTTACTTTTATTGTAGGTAGGTTTGGTATGACTTATATTAGGTATGTAGATTAATAAAAATTAACAATTAACTATTATAACATTTTACACGGAACACGGTAGATAATTCCCCAGTAAAAACTGGGGAAGTTGATTTTGTTTTAATTCTCCGACTCCGACCTCCCACTCCGCTCGTTATTGCCCGTCGAGCGCCGAATGGTGCCGTCGAGTAGTGCCGACAATGTCGATTGGCCGAGAAAACTAAACTCTGCAATGTTGCCAACTCGCGTGTAGCTTTAATCTCAGGTTACCTAACCGCTGATTTCAGATCTTTTGAACAACGCAATTGAAAGTTAACCACATTCAAATTTTAACTATAGCTAACAAATCACAGATTAACTTTTCGTACGAACAACCGGCCCTAAATTTGATAATTTTTATTGAACCTTCCTTTATGTTGATTTTTGTCTTCTGGTTTGTTGGGGTTCAGGTTCTTGGTTAAAATACTACTTTTTTTTAAATTTTATAACAGAAACGTTTCAGGGCCGATTGGTCCCTTGTTCACTCATAAAATGTATAAAAATGTAAGAAACTTAAAAATATTTAAAAAAAAACTATACTTACCTAATACAATAAAATGATCGTAAAAATGGTGTTTATAAATTTTTTTAATTTTAAATTTCGAAAAAATTAACGATTTTTCAATTTATTTTTTCGAAACTTAAAATTAAAATTTTTTATATACACCATTTTTACGACCATTTTATTGTATTAGGTAAGTATAGTTTTTTTTGAATATTTTTAAGTTTCTTACATTTTTATGAGTGAACAAGGGACCAATCGGCCCTGAAACGTTTCTGTTATTATAAAATTAAAAAAAGTAGTATTTTAACCAAAAACCTGCCCCAATAAATCAGAAGACAAAAATCGATATCTCGTTAATGCATATTACAGACGTCCCATAGACGCATAATGTCGTCATCTCTAAGATGAATATTGTAGACGTTTCATAGATACATACAGGGTGTCTGCTTAAGGCTGGCCACCGGCTATATCTCGGAAACTAATGGGCCTAGAACCTCAAAATAAAAAATTTCCAGACATAAGTGATCACGAGAAATTCAATGAAAATATTTTCAAGATGGCCGCACTTCCGGAAATACCGGAAGTTGACACCTACTTCGTTATTTTAACAGGAACACCCTGTATATTATTATATTTATATTTTAAATGTCTGAAAAAATCGAATACAGGTGGTTTTCACCATTGGAATTTAGATTGAGCGGTTTATGAGTTATAAACAAGTGAAAATCGCAATTTTCCAAATTCAAAGCAGTCTAGAACTAGAACGGCTCAAGATATCCAAAAACGGTTTACATGTCCCTATCCTAACTTTTCACGTTTTATCCCAGTATGTGGAGTAAATTTTAATACAGGGTGATGAAAATTATCAAATTTTTCCAGCCTGCAATTTGGCCAGCCTTAACCAGACACCCTGTAATAAGACGTCTCATAAATACTTATTGTAGGCATCTTATTAATGTATAATGAGCACGTCTATTAGATGCATCTTGTAGATGCTCAATAGATGCATACTGTAGGCATCTAATCGATGCATATTGCAAGACATCTCAAAGATGTATGAATGTAGACGTCGTATAGACGATCTACGCCGCGGACATTTTGCTTCAAAATTGTAGTCTATAAGTTACCATCTATAGACGTCTATGCTATACACCCTATAGATTCACCCATAATTACGTTATAGATGCACATTGTAGATATCTAATAGACGCATATTGTAGACGTCTCATAGATGCATACAGTAGGCATCTAATCGATGTATATTGGAAGACATCTAATAGATGCATAATGTAGACGTCGCATAGACGGTCTACGCCGCGGACATTTTGCTTCAAAATTACAGTCTACAAACTACCATCTATAGATGTATATGCTGGACGTTAAAAATACATCTTTTAGATGAAACTGTGTTACTTGGGATACTCACATTGCTATCACTACGAGACATTCCGCATAGAATGAGTGGGTGGGCTGGCTGGCGAGAGAACATCTTAATGTTCGATGTTGACGTGCAGCTCCAGATCCAGGTCCGAACTGAACGACTTTATGCAGAGTTGACACGGGAAAGATTCTTCGATTACGGCACCGACGTATGGGATTGTCAGATCGAAATGTCTCCTGAAAAGAAACGACAACATTCGTAACATCACCATTAACTCGATAGTTACTTAAAATCACTGAAATTTCATTGAAACTTGCATTCTGATGCTTTGAGGGTAGTTTTTATTAAAGTTTAATTAGTCCTGTCACTGAATTATTTGAATTTTGATAGGTGTCAGCCATAACTTTTTTTAAACAAAGAATTTTGTTTCAAAAAGACCACCTCAATTTGGATAATGAACGCAACAAGCTACACTCCCTCAATACTTTGTAACAATTGGCAAATGTATGGGGAAAGGGGTAAGTCAAAATTATATTTCAAAATTTTATATCAGTTGAAATGTACAGGGTGTCCCAATTTGCTTGATTTTGGCTGTTTGGGCCATTTTCAGGCCAGATAGAGAAAAAGTAACTGAAGTGTCTAGAGCTCGATTTTTGTGAAACGCAAAAATGTGAAAACAGCATCGAGATATCTCTAACCGTTTCCAAAATATCGGCCAATTTTGACATTTGACAGATTTTGAAAAAGTGCCATAACTTTTTTATTCGTGATTATTTTTTCATGCAATGAAAACTTTCTACAGGCACTTTTAAAATCAGAATGCAATGCATTAATCAAAAAAAATTTATCCCCCTTGAATTTTGAGATAATACGACATACTTTCTTATTGTAAATATAAATCATAGTTGGCTTTGACTTCAAAAAATCACAAAAAAATCAAGCTTCATAAAAAATATACGGTCGGGGTACTTTATAATATCATCTGAAAAAAAAAATCAATATTTAAACTAATTTCTAGTTGGCTGTGTAAATAGGTGTCAAAGATTAATTTGACAAAAGGTTGTCTCCTTCAGTTAATTATATAATATTTATTTAAAATGCTGAATTAAGAAGAAAATATTAATTCTTAAATATTATAATTTACCGACAATAATAATTATTATTATTATACTATCATAATACTCAACAGGGTTAGTGCACTTAAGTTACTTTTTCTCTATCTGGCCTGAAAATGGCCGAAACAGCTAAAATCAAGCAAATTGGGACACCCTGTACACTAAAAATTTTACATTAAAATCAGTTTTTCATTTTCCACTTTAAAAAATAAGTGATTTCCACTGAGAAATGAATTAAATCCCTTTTCCCATAAATAAAACAGTCATTTTTTATATTCCTTGTGCACTTGTGCACATTTTACGTTTGTTCGACTTATACCCCTTTCCCCATACATTCGCCAATTTTTTGAGCTGGAAAGTCGAGTTAATTTTGTATCTACCACAATTAATGATGTAAAAATACCCGGGAATTTATTTTCTGGGTAAGTATCAAGTAAATACCCAGGGTATTTACTCGGGTATCTACCCAATTGTCAATGAAATTATCCCTGAATATATGGAGCAAATTGCTAATCTAAGAAAAGCAACAAGTCATGTTATTTAAGCCGTTTTTTAGCGACGCAGCGATTGGGACCAGTTTCGTTCCGTTTCAAAACGCAGTGTTTCAGCAACGCAATGATGATGTCACAATCGAACCCGGTGCGTGTCGGTTTGAAACGGATTTAAATTTCGGTTTGAACCGCATTTGATCCCGGACAACTGTCATTAATGTCAATATTGTCAATTGTGGCATTTGTGGCCAACAAAAAATTCATTCATCAATCATCATTTTAAATTTTTGTCTTTTGTGTTTTGTGTTTTTTGGAATTTGGATAGGTCTTGGGTCTTGTACAACTGAAAATAAGTAAAATTACACTAATTAATTATTACCATAAACATAAACCCATTATTAATACAGGGTGAGTTTTTTTCAATGTTTAGTACAGGGATCTCGTAAACTACTGCAGTTAGAGGAACGGTTAAATGGGGAAAGAAGTGCAGTTTTATGAGCTTAATTCGAAACAGCTTTTGTTTTTTTGAAAATCTCCATGGCTTCCTAGATATTTAACATGAAGTAAATTCCGCGGATTTCTTTACACCGAGATAGCAGTCTTATTATTGGGATTAGAGAAAAATCGTAGAGGAAAACCTTTTAGACGATTTCATAGACAATAAAACGGCGTTACAATTTTTTTTATTTGTTGTGTCATTTTCGAGCTATGACGTAAACTTGTGTTTTTTTAAATGTAAGTCATAGTTGGCTATGACATCATTCGATATGTCTTTTTTTTCTAAATACAACGATATAAAACTCGATATCGTTTTTTCGGGAAATAAAAAAGTTAGGACGGTTTTTAATTTTATTTCCTCAAATACATGGTATAGGCGCTGAATTTAATAGTTAATTTTGAATTCAAAATCTTATATGAATTAATAGTTCAACGGGATAGCTAGTTTTCGAGAACTTTTAAAAAAATATTAATAATTTAATAATTATAATCTTTCAAAAATTTTGTAACAATACCTAACCTACGCTGTAGAACTGTAGACCAAATATTCATATCAAAATGTGACGGTTGCTTAGCAACAGTAACAGAAACAGTGAAACTATAAAATTTGACAGTTAGTTACTTAGGCCCGTATTCATCAATAAATTTAACCCCTGGGGTTATATTTCGGAACATGTCATTGGTTTGAAATTCGTAGCGTCCGTAGGATTTGAGCATTAGACCAATCAGCTGTCAGGAAATTCAAAATATAACCCCAGAGTTATATTTTGAAGTTTGAATACGGACATTAAATGTCTGTGGAAATTCTTATGGCGGTGTTATTGATGGTTTCTAGACTGTTGAGGGTGGATAAGGGAGCAGATGCGTAGACTATTGATCCGTAATCTATCTTAGATCTTATAAGGTATTTGTATACGGTAATTAGGAGTTTCTCTTGTGCTCCCCACTGGTGGTGACCCAGAGTTTTAAGAAGGTTTAGTCTCTTGATACAATCCGCTTTGAGTTGTTTGATGTGTGGTTTCCAGGTAAGCTTTTCGTCCCAGGTTAGCCCTAAGAATTGTATCTCTGCACACTGGGGAAGTCGGCACTCATTTAGTATAAGCGTTGGGAATGGGGTATGTTTTTTCTTGGAGAATATTACTAATTTTGTTTTTGTGGTGGAGAATTAGAATCCTGTATTCTCGCCCCACTCTGCCAGTGAGTTAATGGATTTTTGGAGGAGACCGTGCATCCGTTTATTGTCTGTTCCTCTGCAGTAGATAGCTAGGTCGTCGGCATACAAAACAGATCTTACAGGGAGTTTAATCATGGAGGTTATGTCATTAATAGCAGTCAAGAATAAGGTGACACTTAGCACAGATCCCTGGGGAAGTCCATTTTGGGTGGTGTATGTTTTGGATAGGGAGCCATTAGCTCTAACTTGGAAACTTCGATTTGACAAAAAATTTCTGATGAATTCAAACATGTTGCCCCCTATGTTCCACCTAGAGAGTGTCTGAAGGATTTTGTGCCTCCAGGTGGTGTCGTAGGCTTTTTCAATATCAAAAAATATCACAGCCACCTTCCGGTTGGTTACGAAGGCATCCAGGATTTCTGTTTGCAGATTAACTAGGTTGTCGTTGGTTGATCTGTGAGTTCTGAAGCCGCTTTGGTTTGGCGTTAGCAGTTGGTTTTCTTCTAAGAACCACTTGAGTCTGTGGTTTACTATTTTTTCTAGGAGCTTACAGAGCGCGCAGGTGAGAGAGATAGGTCGGTAGCTTGAAGGTTCCGTTTTGGTTTTATTTTGTTTAAGGATGGGCATGATTATCGATTTCCGCCAAGAGTCAGGAAAGCATTGTTTATTCCATATCTCGTTGTATATGTTGAGCAGGACTTGAAGAGATTTGGTTGACAGGTTTCGCAGGAATTTATATGGGATCTTGTCAGGGCCTGGGGCTGAATTTCCAGTCTCGGATAATGACGTGGTTAGTTCTTCCATACTGATGGGCAAGTTTATAGGGTGTTTATCTTGTGGGTCGGTATTTAGAGCGATGTTCTCAGCTTTCTTCTTTTTCTACTGGTGTAGAACTTGACATTGATGAGACATATTGTTGCCATGACGTTTTCTTGCTGTTTTTAACTATGCGTCTTGCTGTAGCTCTAAGTTTCTTGAATGTTATCAGATTTTCGATAGTTTTATCCTTTTTGTACTGGTTGAACGCGGTTTTGTAGTTGCGAATAGCTGTTTTGCAGTCTTTGTTCCACCAGGGGACTGTTCTAGTACTTGAGGTGGTCTTTTTCATGCCGATGGTGCTCTTGGCCGCTTCTGTGAGGCCGATGGTGAAGTTGGATACCGTTTCGTGGATGTTGCTGGTTATCGTGAAGGACTCCAGTTGATTATCCACGCAGTCTTGGAATAAGGACCAGTTGATATCTTTGTCATTCCATTTTTCATTTGACATAAGGTCGTGGATTTGTTCTGGGTTATTTGTGTTAGACTGGGAGATCTTAATAGGGAAGTGTGTAGTCTATCATATGTATGGTCTAGTACTTCCCAGGTATAGTTTGGAGCATTGCGCGCATCGCAGAAACTTAGGTCTATTGCTGAGAACGTGCCGGAGGCGGAGATGAGATGGGTGGGTTGGCCATTGTTTAAGATTACTAGGTCAGTTTTCGTTATCAAGTTTTCAATTGCTTTTCCCCGGCTACTTATTGTTTTGGAGCCCCAGATGTTGTGGTGCGCGTTGAAATCTCCCACTATTAGGTAAGGTTGTGGTATTAGGGCTAGAACTTTTTTAAATTCGTTGGGATCGAAGTCGAGATCAGGGGGTAGGTATACGTTGCAGATGTTGACTTTATTTGGGCACCATACTGAGACAGCTACCACTTCCAGCGACGATTTCAGAGGGATTACTTCGCTATGGTATTCGTTTTTCACTGAAATTGACACTCCTCCACTAGCAATTTTGTGTGTGTGTCTGTTTTTAACGTATGTTATGTAGTTTCGGATATTGGGGCAGGTTTGGTCTTTAAGGTTTGTTTCTTGGAGGCAGACAACTGTAGGGTTTTCGTCCGAAATTAAGAGCTTAAAGTAATCGATCCGGCTATAAAAGCCGTCGCAGTTCCAATGAATAACCGAGAACATTTTTTGTGTGATGGTTCATATCGTGGGGGGTTTTGGGGATTCAGTAGGATTCGGCCTCGGATTGTTGATTTAGGGATTCCAGGGAAGCAGAGGTGCTAATGCAGTCGCTGTTGTACTCTTTGTCTATGTTTAGTTGCTTGTTGATTTTATTACAGATTCTAGTAAGTCGGCTTTTGATTGATCTGTTTTCTAAACTTGGGTATATATCCTGGATCATATCAATAAGGGCTTCAATATTATCTGTGTATTTCAGAGCGATTGATAGTGGGTCGTCAGAGCCGAATGTTTCCTCAAGGAAGCACACAAGCTTGTCATGGGAGATTATGTACTTAGAGGGGGATTCTTTTATAATTTGTTCAGCAGGCTGGAGTAATTCCCGGACTTGGGCTGCGTTACTTTCTGTTGACAAGGATCTTTTTTGTCTCTTACTATCTTGTTTCAGAGGTCTGTTTTTTTCTCTACTCCTAGTTGGGGGTGCTATTGTCTTGGGAGTTGGAAAAACAAATTCTCTGTTGATGCTATTATCGGGTGCGAGGGTTATAGGGATTGAAGGGTCTTCAAGGGAGTCAATTGTTTCAATGTCATCAAGTGAGCCGCTGATAGTTGTGGCTGGTAGGCTTCGTTTTTTTCTTTCATGGGGGGTGGATTTTAGAGATTTTTCAGTTGTTAGGGTGTCAGAGTTTGGGATAGAAGTCGTTTGATTGTTTGTCGTGGGGGGGCTGATTGTTGGTATGTTGTGGACTTCAGCAACGGTGATAATTTGATTGTTAGAGACAGTTGTATCTGAAGGGCCTGAGTGGTGTGTGTTCGGGCATTGGGCCATTCTATGGCCTTGTTCCTTACAATGGAAACAGATCAGTTCACCAGAACCAATAAAAATTCTGTATTCAGCTTTGTCATGGGGGACGACTACTGACGCTGGGATTTCCATGTTATCTTCTGGTTGGATATATACTTGGCGCCTAAAGCTTAGGATGTGGGAGTATTCCTCTCCTTCCAGACCTGCTCGAAGAAAAGAAATATTGGAGACTAATTTCAGCCCTTTGTTTTTCAAAGTAATTTCCAGGAGCTCATGGGGGATAGAAGGGCAGACGTTAGATAGTACCAATCTCTGAGCGGGGGTAATTAACCTACGAATACTGACTTCTTTTCCGTCGATGGTAATTTTGTTATGTTTCAATATCAGGTCATCTACTATTTGGGTACTTGCCAGGTATATACAAACTCGGTTTCTTGAGATTCTGGACGCAAAAGATATATTTTTGGGTCCCACCAACTTGCCAATTGGTACAACGTAGTCGTAGAGTTTCAAGTTATCTACTACATCAAGAACGATAGCAAGTTCTTTTTTGGGGAATAGAGACGCTTTTGCTGCAGATGAATATGTAGTTTTTTGGGACTGATTTCATTTGATAGAACACCGAGGCAACAGCAGGCCTACAAGAGGGCCAAGGACGAACTGAGGGTGAGACAGGAAGGCGGGGAGAAGAACTTGAAGCTTCGCTACAAAAATGGTGTTCCCGAGATCACAACTTTAAACTAAGTGGTTCACCCAGTTACAGGTCAGACCATCTTAACTTATTTTATCAGAATGTCAGAGGCTTGAACACCAAAACTAGCGAATTCTTTCAAAATGTTTTATTGTGTGATTACGACATCATATGTTTGTCTGAGACGTGGCTTCGGAGCGATGTATCTAATAGTGAACTATTTACTAGTAGCTTTAATGTATTTCGCAGTGACCGTAATTTTCAGGCTTTGGGGTTGTCCAGGGGGGGTGGAGTTTTGATGGCTGTTAAATCTAACCTTCATTGCGCTCAAATTGAAATGCCTGATCTCAATGCGCCTAATGTTGATATTTTGTGCTTGAGGCTGGAGATTTCTTTTAATCAAACTTTGCTTGTTGTTCTACTCTATATTCCCCCTGGATCGTCCGCGGAGACTTATGAATCGGTCCTGGAGTCAATTGGCAGGTGTTTTGTTGTTGAGAACTGCCCAATTTTACTTTTGGGTGACTTTAACTCTCCGCAGTTCTTCACGAACCGGCCAGATAGACTTAATACCTTGTTAAATAATTTTATGCAACTTAATGGCCTGCGTCAATATAACTCTGTGTCGAACCACTTTAACGTAATCTTAGATTTAGTTTTTAGTAACTTTATTTGTGAGATAGAGCGATCTTCTTGTTCATTGGTCCCCGAGGGTAGACATCACCCGGCTCTTGAGCTCGCTTGCGGTTTGACGTGTGTACGGCTCGTCAACTTTAAAATGGATAGGAACCCTACCCAGTTTAATTTTAGAAAAGCTAACTTTCCTCTGCTTTATGATCTGCTTGCTTCGATCGATTGGAGTTTTCTGACTGATGCGATAGATGTTAACGATATTTGCTCTAGGTTTTATAACGCTCTTTACGATGTTTTTGATGTAGCGGTTCCAAAATATTTATTTATTTATTTATTTATTTATTTACTCGTGCCAACACTATATAAAACAGTAACTACAGGCAGGAGTGCTTACTGGGTGAGAAAACATAAATACAACCTACTAACTAACAACAGAAAACAAATTTAAAGCTATACAATAGGATAAAAGAAAAAAAAGCAGATATCACATTAACCTAAACTACTTAATCTAAACACCACTACAATCTAATGAGTGCAATGCTTTCTTAATATCTTTAATACTATCCTCAAATAAATCTATATCACACTTTTGAATCACTACATTACACTCTTGTAGCATTCTATCAATAGGAGAACAGCTTGATTTTAAACAACGGAATTGCAAAGGATTCGTTATTCTTAAATTAACTTTAGGAACTAAGAACTTTATTTTATTAATAAAGTAACATTTCTTGTACTTTCGGTTGTTGACAATACAATAAACAAACAACACACTGTTTAAGGAACGTCTTGCACTCAGCCTAGTAACACCAAACTCAACCAACATACTACTATATGCGATCCTATAGGGATATGCATTGTGCTTTCTCAAGTACAGATATCTCAAAAATCTTTTTTGGACCTTTTCAATCATGTTAATGTGAGTTTCTGTACCTGGTGACCATATAACAGAGGCATATTCTAGATGAGGCCTAACCAAACTATTATATAAATTAATTATGGATTTTAAATTTCTAAAATATTTGGTGTTTCTAATTATGAAGCCCATAAGTTTATAAGCCTTATTAACAATGTTCTCATAATGCTGATCATATCTCAAGTCTGCCTGCAGTCGAATTCCAAGGTCTGTGCATTCACTTTTCCTGGCTAAAGTGTGGCCATCAATTGAATAATCGAAAATGAAACAATTAACTTTACGAGTGAATGTTATAGTCAGACATTTATGTGTATTTAGGGGCATTCTATTTTCTTGCGACCACTGGACAACAGAGTTGAGATCACTCTGAAGGAGATGACAGTCTTCAGGTTTCGATATATATTTATAAAGTTTAAAGTCATCTGCAAACAAAAGACTATCGGAGAATTTTATACAATTCGGCAGGTCATTTATAAAAATGGCAAAAAGGAGCGGACCAAGATTACTGCCTTGTGGTACTCCTGATGTTGAGATAAATTCCCTTGACAAGCTCCTACCTACTTTCACTTGTTGAGTTCTGCAGGAGAGATATGACTTCATCAATTTACATGCACTCAAAGAAAATCCAAATTGACCCAGTTTAGCAACAAGAAGCCCATGATCAACCTTATCAAAGGCCTTCGCATAATCCGTCATAACCACATCCAGTTGTCTCTTCTCGTTTATTGCACAAGCTGCTGCCTCAGTAAGGACACACAAATTGGTCACTGTTGATACATCCGGCAGAAAGCCATGTTGCTGCTCAGCAAAGTTATTCTGAAAGGCTTCTAAGATACTATCATGTAATATACTTTCAAAAATTTTAGCAACTGTGTTCAGGACACTTATTGGTCTATAGTTTTCTACTGAATTTACATTACCGGCTTTAAAAATTGGAGTTATAACTGCTTCTTTGAAACGGTGTGGAAACACATTTTTTTTAATACAAAGATTAAAAATTTTAAGTAATGGAACACTAAGAAAATCCGAGCATCCCTTATATATATAGGAAGGTATACTATCCTTGCCTGTGGCTTTTTTTTGTTTAAGTTTTGCAATACTGGCTTTAACCTGTTTAATTTTTACTGGGGGAAAAACAAAGTCACCATCACACTCTGGTAAAACATTGATATCTGACTCTTGAAACACCGAACTAAAATGCACTGCAAAAGCATCCGCTATCTCCTGCGAGCCACTGATAGTTTTTTCACTACTGATGAAGAGTTGCGATGGAATACTAGACTTTTGACGTCTAGACTTTATAAAACTCCAAAAGTTATTAGGATCTAACCTTATATTATTCTCCACCATTTCATTATATAATTTGAAATCATAGACTGTTTGCTTTTTAATAGAGTTTCTCAACTCTTTATACTTATGGAGACAGTCTACACCAGCCCTGCCGTGTTTAACCTGCCTATGAAGACGATTTTTAAGTTTTATATCTTTTCTCAACTGTGGAGAGAAAAAAACAGGAAATTTTGGAGCTCTACTTTTCATAGCCCTTATTTCCTTTTTAGGCACCGATTGATCTATAAGCTCAGTGATCTTTTTATAAAACAAGTCAACGGATTCATCCACACTATTGGACAATTGTATGTCTGACCAGTCAGCATCCCTCAGCAGTTTATATAACTTACAGAAATCACCCTTGGAATAATCATACAAGTAGGCTGGCCCATGTAATGAATCACAGTCCCTATTTTCGACCTGTAGTGGTATTATAATGCCGAGTGCAGGATGATATACATCCTCTTTCAGGATTGGGTCTTTACATTTTTCCAGTGAAGATATGTTCATATTCGAAAGTACAAGGTCCAATTTTCTCTGCATATTATTGCAGACGGTATTACACTGTACTAGGTTATTGAGACATAAAAAGTTGTTTAATAAACTGCTCCTTATACAACCGCCTAAGCCATAATGTGGTAAGTTAAAATCTCCCACAATGAAAATATCTACATCCCTATCCAACTTATCCCCTAAGATGGTGAACAATTCATTATACTGATCAATACTCTCGTTAGGTGGTATATATATACATCCTAAATAAAAAACATATTTCTTTACCTTAAACTTAACCAGTAAGCACTCAAAAGATAGATTATCACAGGTAACTGGTATACATTGCATATTGAGATTTTTTTTCGCAGCTATTAGGACTCCTCCACCTCTTCTTCCGTCTCCCCTATCATTTCGGTAGACAGAGTATCGTTCATCCAATAGTTCAGCGTCATTAATATCCCCTGTTAATCCTGTCTCCGTAATAGCAAGTATGTCATAATTCTCAACCAAATTGCTCAAGTAAAATTCATTGGTCTTAGTGCGAAGTCCCCTTACATTCTGATAGTAGACATGTAACCTTGACATCGATTTAGTATTGGTATTTTTCAAGTTTTTTAAGTTTGTTCTGTTTGAGGATCGACCTGGGTTGGTTGCATCCTCCTTTTCGCAAAAAATCTCGATACTATGGCTCCATTAGGCCACACCTCACGTTTCCACGCATGTTTAACATCATCCTGTCTCACCCTCACCTTCATTGAAGAGTAAATGTCAGGTTGCTTGGATATGTGTTCCTCACACTTAACATCTGGAAAGTTCGGTTCCAGAAAGTTTTGTAGGTGCTCAGGTTTTGTTCCGGGCGCCAATCGTGTCACATGCAGGTACGTAAACTTCGGAATTCCTTGTATTTGTGTGTTTCCTTCATTACGGCCAACAACAAACCTTCTCGTTCGGCGTCTCACAGTCTGCCAAGTTTTCGCATCATCTTTACTCCCAGATTGCTGGCTGTTCAAATGTTGGATCTCCCTAAATTTATTACTGGTTAGGGCCTCTGAAATTGCCCAATTCACTGTTTTCGCTGTGATCTGTCGTTTGTCTGCATCTTTATTTTGAGCATTTATGTTCTGAACTTTATTTTGAGCATTTGTATTCTGAACTTTATTCTGACCCTGGTCCAAACTTGACATGTTTGACACAGAGGATGAACTTGAAATCCGTCTTTGCTTGTCGTTAGATGTCAAACAGGTTGCATACGTATTCGGGGCCATGCTTGTCAAAACAGTGTTCCCAGCATTAGAGGTAATATTTTGTTTATTTATAACCTCACATTTCTCCTCAAGTAGTTTGATATTTTTATATAGTAAAATTTCTTTCGCTCTTAATTCAGAGATTACCTCCTCCCTTGATTTGATAATCTCATCCTTGGCATCCAGCAGTTTGCTGACATCGGTAACACACTCATTCTTTCTCTCTGACACAATCTCTTCGCCGGGTTGCTGACAGCATTTTACCAAGTTATTCTTACCCACTGCAATCAGTCCAGCCACCCTTAAAGCGCAGGATGTGTGGTAACACTCTTCGCAATTTACACATTTTGCAATTGAATTAGTCACTGGTTTTTGACAGTATCTACAGGGTTTATTTGGGCCACCTTTATCGGTTTCTTCACCCGCCATGCTCACTATGACTTTTTATTATTTATGACCAGACCTGATTTAGTCTCACATGTATGGGCACCTTTATTAGCTTCATTTACGAATTATTCACTTATCATCCAGAGATAGTGATATCAATCAGTTTTTATAAATAGCTTTTTCACCAAGAATATTGAAAACTATGAATTTACTAATTACTTCCACATAATAAATACCAAATACACAACACAATAGCACAATCTGTAGAGATTTACTCAATGTATACACCGGTATAAATTCACACAATTAATTGTAACCAGAAACTGTGCAAAAATACTCAATTAGGGAGCTTGCTTTTATCAGCTTGCTTCAGCTTTTAATATCGCGTCTCTTCTGCCGGTGGACGTAGTTATCCTGTTTGGTTTGATCGTAATATCATTCAGCACATCAGGTTTAAGTCGTCCTACTATAGAAAATGGAAACGAACAAATTCGGACTACTGTCGGGTGAAATTCTGCGAACTTCGGTCTGTTTGTAAGAGACTGTGTCGTCTAGCTTATCGGCGTTACCTGCATGACATTCAGAACGACATCTTTAGTGATCCACGTAGGTTTTGGGCTTACGTTCGTGAAAAAAAACGTATCACAAGAATTCCTGGCCGCATGAGATATAATGGGGTTGAACTAACAGACCCACGAAAGATAGTTGATGCATTTGCCGATTACTTCGACAGTGTTTTCTCTGTGGCTAATTCTGGTCGGTCTAGTCGTCAGACTGGTAATAGTTACACTGGCCAGACGGTATCGGTGAACCATATCACCGAGGATGAGATCTACATTGCCCTTAAGAAGTCTAGAAATTCTTTTACCTGTGGTGTCGACCAAATTCCTGGCTTCCTACTGAAGGACTGTGCAGGTGTGCTGGTAACTCCTTTGTCGGTTTTGTTTAGCCGCATTATTGAAACATCTGTTTTTCCGGATTTCTGGAAGATGTCCTGCATTTCCCCAATTTTAAAAAGTGGTGACAATTCTCTAGTCACGAATTACAGACCTATTTCATTGCTGTGTAATTTCAGCAAAGTTTTCGAGTCCATTTTATTTGATCGTATTTACTCATCTGTCAAATGCTATCTGGCGGCGGAACAGAATGGTTTTATGGAGAGGCGCTCTGCAACATCTAACTTAGTTTCTTTCACTCAGTTCACATCGGATGTTATCGATCGTGGTGGCCAGGTGGATGCTGTGTACACCGACTTCCAGAAGGCTTTCGATAGGATAGACCACCCCATACTGTTGCAAAAGCTAGACTTGTTTGGCTTCTCGGAGCCTCTGCTTGCTCTTATAAGGTCCTACCTCTTGAATAGAACACAGAAAGTCAAGTATGGAGGTTACACTTCTAGAACATTCATTCCTACTTCAGGGGTGCCTCAGGGTTCAAACTTGGGTCCCCTGCTCTTTCTTATGTTCATTAACGATATAGTTGATGTCTTCACTTGTGAGAAACTTATTTACGCAGATGACTTAAAGCTTTTCAGCTCTGTCTGCTCGCAGTTGGACTGTGAGAGATTGCAGCTTAATCTTGACCGTTTGGCTCTGTGGTGCAGAGAAAACAACCTTTCTTTAAGCGTCTCCAAATGTGGCGTCATGACTTACTCCAAAAAACACCGTAATATTGATTTTGACTACTCGATAGACGGCATCTTACTCTCCAGACCGCACTCTGTTCGGGACCTGGGTGTTGTATTTGACCGACAGCTGCGCTTCACGGAGCACATTTCTCAGGTAGTGTCCGCCGCCTTCAAACTTTGCGGCTTTATTTTCAGAAATGGTAGAGAGCTGTCGGACACACGGACATTGGTGACTTTGTTCACGACACTTATAAGAAGTAAACTGGAATACGCGTGTATTGTGTGGTCTCCGTTGCATAGAGTTCACATTGATCTTCTTGAGTCTGTTCAAAGGAAGTTTCTAAAGTATGTCTCTTTTAGGATTGATGGTGTCTATCCTCCTAGCGGTTTTTGTCAGGAAGCTCTGCTGTCAAGATTCGGCTTGAGTTCTTTGGAGGATAGGAGAGGGGAACTTAGTATTAAATTCCTCTACAAGCTGGTTCATAACCAGATCGATTGTTCTTTTTTGCTGTCAATGCTGTCATTCATTGTTCCGCGATGCAATTCTAGACAGACGTACATATTTTATAACCCGCGCAGTAACACAAATGTATTGACGAGGTCACCGTTAGTGGTTATGTGTGCTATTGCTAACAGAATATCGGGCCGCTGTGACATTAACTACGATTCAATGGGACGCGTAGTGACTGCATTTAAGGATCAATTAACGCAATCGAGCTGACGTTGCAGCCGTCTTGTATTTTGTATTTTCTTTCTCCTGTATTTTCTCTGACATCTTGTTCTTATACTTATAGGTATATGATTTTATGCATAAAATAGATATTATCACATGTCTTTATTTATTTTTTTTGTATGTATATATATAATTGTTTCCTGTAATTGGGTGCCTTTATGCATCTGTTGGAAATAAATACGTTATTATTATTATTATTATTATTTTGTGAAGATTTTAATAAAACCCCTGTAGTCAGAAGTTTTATTATACGGAATTTGTATTTTTTCTTAAAGGAAAGATTGCAATTTTATTAATGGAAATATTTATAAACAAACAATCCATGCCAGCCGAGTGGTGACCTCGGCCTGGACGGTATCGGCCGTCGATAAGCACTGATAGCCGATTTACCGAATTTAAATGATTTCATACACCTATTCAATAAATAATAATTATTATTAACACTAGTCCAAGTACTTATCTCTGGGCTAGTTGGCGCCGATCAGTGCCTTCACGGATGACATCCAGGGGTTGGCCGGTTGTTGTAAACTTGCAGTAATGAAAAAACTAACAGAGAATTTAGTTTGGTTCACTGTATTTATCGTTTCTAATCGGAGCGCTGTGAGACGCGTGGTTACTCGGTGGCCGCGATTTCGAAACTGTTAGTTTTATTCATCATCAATCAGTCAGAAATTCTACAAAGTATAGGGGTTGAAGTTGAAAACATAAATTTTAGAAATTTATATTTTATTTTTCATAATATATTAAAATATTAAATTGAATAATTTATTTCAGATTACGTTACCGTATCCCAATAAAGAACTTGCAGCTTGCAGCTATATTGTTTATGTATGTATTTTGTTTTCATTCAGCTAGTGCTAGACAAACAAGCCCAAGGGCACGCTGCGCCCGCGGCGTAGCAGGTAGGGAAATTATTATGGTCTCATGTCTCATTCTCAGAATTAAGAATGTCTCACAGGCTCTCAAGCAATTTACGCACATCTGGCTGCCGCTGCATGCCAGGCATGTATACATTCATTCAAGTGGTAGGAATGACGTGTCTATCTCTATAGGAGTAATAATAATAATTAATTAGGACAGGCAATAATAGGCAATATTATTTAATTTTCAGGTGTCGCCCCGAGAAGGTCATTATTGACACCATTCATTTCTTTAGATTTAAAACTTAAAAGTGTGGTATATATTAAATTTATAGGAATAATTGGGAAATGTTTAGAGGATTGTTTTTTTTTTTTTTTATATAGTTAGTACCTAGCCTAAGCCACCCATATTCCCTAACCTAAAATAGTTTTTTTTTCACGTTTTACCCGAATTAATTACTTTTTTCAGGAATAACAAGCAGGATTGATTGGATTGATGGGAGTTTTTGACATTTCACGTTTTGTAATGACGATTTATTGAAAATCTGTACAAATTTTCAGATCTATCGGCAGTTTTTCCGCGATTTAGACTTATTTTGCTCTGCCGAACTTTAAGCCGAACTTTTTGCCGAACATTCGGCGATTCGGCATAATTTCGGCCGAAGCTTCGGTGGTTCGGCGGTTCGGCCAAATCGTGGTTCGGCACATCCCTAATTTCATGTCGTATCGTTGACCCTTCATAGGAAATAAAAATTGTTTCGTCTGTTAATTTAAAACGCTCAAGCAGTTACTGATATAGTCCAATAAAGTCTAAAAAGTCATACGTATCGATTAAGAATACACCTCCATTTGATAGTTCGATTTATTTTGTTTCATATACGTGGTTTTTATAGTAACCGTCCAGTTTGTCTAAACACTCCATCCCGCATAAATAAGTATACGTCAACATTGGTTTTGAATGAGAATTAAATGCAAAACACAGAGGATAGAATGTCATTACGTGAATAAATTTTATGTAGTTGTCAGTGGCTCTCAAACTGACGTAAGCGGTTCAATTCATATTTGAATGATTTCCTTCAATAATTTACGCTCGTTCACAACTTGACAATTAACTGCTTGACATTTTCTGGTGAAATTAAAAATATTAATTCGGACGGTTAGTGTAACGTCACATCTGACTTTTTAAAGTTAATCCTACTATATATTCCGATTTATCACTTCGAAAGCTTCTTCTACTGACTATTTTTATTGACTGACATTTTATTAGAGGCCGTAGATAAAGTTCAATAATTAAAAAGAAAGACTAGGACTGGCCTAAGAATCACAATAACATCCCGTAGGTGCCTCGAAAGTTTACATTTATTATTCATTCTTCGGAGAAACATAAACAGATAGATCATTTGATAGTCATTTTAACAAGCAACAATACAAAATGTAAACTTTAAAGGACTAACATGAACAGCAAAGGTGGTGAAAGTTTGATAAAATTCTCCTCAAAGACACACACCAGACAACAGATTCCTGTCACCCATTTCTTTAGTAAAGACACTTTGTATACTCACCGATCCATCGGAATTCTTATTCCACTCAGAATTTTACTTTGCTGAAAATCAACATCCGTTAATAACTCCACTCTTTTATCATAAAGTATGACTCACTCACCTGATATTCCTGTTCCCCATCGATAGTACCAACCACTGCAACGATCTGGTACTGCTTGGCTTTCATGGCAGACTCGCTCATCCTGAGAAGACGCAGATCTGCAGCCGAACTGCTTGTATCTCCAAACTGTGCCATTAGCTGAGGCGAATGGCTCGGGTCGAGCACAAGCAAGACCAAGCTACTGTCTCGATGCACTTCAATACCCATTATTGTCTGGCTATGATGACCTGTTAAAATATATATACATATATTTAAAAAGAAGACGTTTGTTTGGGTTCTAGGGCTCATAGATAATACTGATCTTAAAGCCAAAAGCAGACAAAAACAATGTTGAAGACATGGATGGCCATTTCGCTCTTATTAGAGCTCTTCGGCATGCCATATTAAGATCAGTATTATCTATGAGCCCTAGAACCCAAACAAACGTCTTCTTTTTACTATATGTACTTGGCTCGAATAACTCTCCACTTTATTGTTATTATATATATATTTATATATATATTTGTATATCAGGTCTGACGGTTACAAACAGTTTGGAGACATTAATCAAATTTAAATCTTCAGAGATAGAATATGAATATGTACTTGTTTGATATTATAATGTAATGCATAGTGATAAGAGATAATTAATTTGTATAACTGGTAACTATTGAGTTAGTAGAGTGTAAGGTGAGGTGATTGGATAGAGGAAATTCTGTAGTTATTGTGAGAATAAAGTCAGAAATGGAGCTATAAGTATATAAAGGAAAATACAAATAAGTGAAAAAGGCTAGTAACTAACCTCAAAAATGAATTGTGAAGAATGTAAACAAGACAAGGAAGGTTTTAATTGTGATAATTGTGGAAGAAAATATTGCAAAACCTGTTCCAACTTGACTGCATCAGAGGTAAAATGTATGCTATTGAAAGAAAGAACAATGAAATTTTGGTGCAAAACATGTTTGGATTTCAATGCACTATATTTGATGAAAAAAATTGTTCAGGACAAAGAAGAAGAGATAAAGGTGAAAAATAAGCTTATTAAAGAACTGGAGTCAAAAATAAGCAGAATTGATCAAAATGAGAGTGAAAACATTGGAGGGAAAAGCTACAGTGATGTCATGAAAAAGAAAAATGAAATGGTAGTTGTAAAACCTAAAAATAGTGAGCAAAGCAGTGAATTAACAAGGAAACAACTGAAGCAGTCGATAAAACCTGAAGAGCTTGCATTGGGAGTGATGAAAATGAAACAGGTGCAGAAAGGCGGTATAGCCATAAATTGTTCAAATGATAAGCCAATAGAGGAAGTGTGTGAAAAAATTTGAGAGAAAATGGGTGTACAATATGAGATAAAGAAAGTGGAGAAAAAGAAACCAAGAATCAAGATTTTTAATGTAGACAAAGAAGATATTGAAGATGAAGATGAATTTAAGGAGAAAATGATTGAACAAAATAATTTAGATGTTGATGACAACAAATCGGAAATAAAGGTGTTGTTTAAATATGATAATAGATATGGAAAAGGATTTGATGTAGTAATAGAAGTGGATACTAGAACATATGCGAAAATTATGGATGAAAACGAAGTGATATATGTGGGTTGGAGGGCATGTAAATACGTAGAATATGTGAATGTTATCCAATGTTATAATTGTTGGAAATTCGGACATATGAGTAAAAATTGTAGAAATGAAAAAGTGTGTCCAAACTGTGCTGGTAAACACAAAGAAAAAACATGCGAAATAAGCAATAAAAAGTGTGTCAACTGTAAGTATGCGGCAGAAGTATTAAAAATAAAGAACTTGAAATATGATCACTCAGCAATGGACAAGAAATGCGAGTCTTATAGTAGAATGACAAAAAGAATTCAAGAGAAGATAGAATATCCAATGTTAATGAACTTAAATAAGGATAAATAGCAATTATTGAAATGTAATAGTGTAATATGTTTGAATATACAGGGGTTACTAAAAAATAAAACACAATTGGAATGGTACATAAAACAAAAAGAACCTAATGTTATATGTGTTACGGAAACACATATTACAGAAGAAATATTTGATAATGAAGTGGAAATGGAAGGTTATAGACATTGGTGTGTGTACACAGAGTCTAGGCATACGGGGGGAGTAATTATATATATATACGAGAGAAAATATAAAATGTAGGATAATATTGAAAGTAATAATTAGTATGAACATGTGGGTGTTGGGAATTGAGTTTACGGTTGGGAAAGAGAAAAATATTCTGATGGGATGTTATCACTCACCGAGTGCAAGTCATGCTGATTTCTTGGAAAAGTTGGAAGATATTGTAAATGAATGGGCCAGCAAGAAAGGAAAGTTGATTATAACTGGGGATTTTAATATTGATATGAGTGAAAATACATATTATGCAAAGAGATTAATGAGAATAATAGACACTGCAGGTTTGATACAAAAAGTTGAAGGGTACACGAGAATTACAAAAGAAAGTGCTACAAAAATTGATTTAGTGATTACAAATGAAAAACAGT
Source organism: Malachius bipustulatus (assembly GCA_910589415.1). NCBI lineage: Eukaryota > Metazoa > Arthropoda > Insecta > Coleoptera > Melyridae > Malachius > Malachius bipustulatus. The sequence continues at coordinate 9,125,394 of OU342636.1, read as the reverse complement.
TAGTCGTACAAATACATAGTAAACCAAAAATGTCAGATCACGAAATCATAGAAATAAAATTAATGCAAAATAATACAACAGAGCCAGCAAAAACTGTATTAATGAGATCGTATAAAACTTTTGATAAGACTAAATTTATGTCAGACTTGGTTAATGAAAAATGGGAAGAAGAGAAAGAAGATGAACTCTACCTGGATAGTATAGCAGAGAAAGTGATTGGTAAAATTAAAATGCAACTAGACAAACATACTACACTGAAAAAAGTAAAAATAAACGGAAAGGGAAATAGCAAGAAATGGTGGTCTGAAGATATAAAAAATGGAATCAAAGAAAGAGATAGGAGATACCAAAGAGCAATACAAACGGGAAACGAATGTGACTGGGAAGTGTTCAAAACAAAAAGAAACGAAGTAGTTAAACTAATTAGAGACAGAAAAAGAGAATATTATAAAGTGAATATTGATGACAATAAAAATGAACCAAAAAAAATGTGGAGAACAGTGAAACAATTAATGGGACAAAAAAAGAGCAGAAAACAAGCACAAATAGAACATGAGGGTACAGTTTACGATGATGAAAAGAGTATAGCAGAAGCATTTAATGACTATTTCATTGATAGTATACAAGACATAGTGCAAGGTATACATAAAATAAATGAAGACGAATGCATATTACATAATGTAAAGATATGTGAAAATAAAATAGAAGAATTTAAAGAAATAAATCTAACTGATCTACAGAAGATGGTAAAGAAAATAAAAAGTGGAAAAACATATGATGATGGGATAAGTTCTGAAATAATGAAGATGGTATGTAATAGTATTGGAGAAAAAGTTGTGAAAATCATCAACTTAAGTATAAAAGAGTGTAAAATACCTGATAGTTGGAAAATATCGACAGTAGTACCTGTGGAGAAGGTGCAGAAAACAAACTACTTAAATGAATTTAGACCACTTAATACATTACCAATGTACGAGAAACTACTAGAAATAGTAATAGCAGAACAGTTGAAGAGTTATATAGAGGACAATAATATTCTGAGCATATATCAAGCAGCGTACAGAAAGGGCCATTCATGTGAGACAGCAATACAGTCAGTTATGATAAGGTGGAAAAATGCTATAAATGAGAAAAAGATAGTGGCAGTGGTGTTCCTGGACTTTCAAAGAGCATTCGAAACATTAGACAGGGACCTATTGGTAAAGAAAATGGAGAAAATAGGTATAACAAAAAATGCATTGGCATGGGTGAGAAATTACCTAAGTAATAGATACCAGAGAACAAGATATGAAAGTGAATTATCAAAGCTAAGAAAAAATAATTATGGAGTGCCACAAGGATCAGTCTTGGGACCATTATTGTTTGTGATTTATATAAACGATATGGTACATACAGTCAAAAATAGTAGAGTACAGATGTTTGCTGATGATACAATGTTATATATAGTGGGAGAGAGTGAAGATGAAATAGCAGAGAAATTAAACAGTGATCTTGAATTGGTTAAAATATGGCTGCAGAACAATAAAATGAAAGTAAATATAAAGAAGACAAAGTTAATGATACTGAAAAGTAGGTATAACAGAAGACATCTAAATCAAATAAAAGTAGAGATAAATAAAGTGAGAATTGAAGAGGTAAATGAAATGAAGTATTTGGGTGTAATAATAGATGAAAACTTGGTTTTTACAAAGCATGCAGAGTTTATTGCAAAGAAAGTGTCGAGAAAAGTAAATATGATAGGAAGAATGGGAGATATAATTACCAAAGAAAGCAAGAGGACCATGTACAATACAATTGTAGGACCCCATTTCAGTTATTGCTCGACAGTGATGAACATGATGAATGAGACTGACCTTGGAATGTTACAGAGAACGCAAAACAAGGCTATGAGAGTGGTGTTGGCCTGCAATAGATACACAAGCATAAAAAACATGGTGGAGCAGACGGGATGGTTAACTATAAGACAACAATTGGTATACAAGACAGTAGTGTTTGTGTATAAGATGCTAAATGGCCTTGTGCCTGGGCATTTAATGGACGAATGTAGGGTGGTGAGTGATGTACATGATCATGAAACAAGAAGTAGTGAAGACTTTTATATACCTAAATCAAGAACTGTATTTGGTCGGAAAAGTTTGTATAATAATGGACTAAGGTTATATAATTCATTACCACAATGGGTTAAAAGTAGTGTAGGGATAAATGAGTTCAAAACAAAGAGTAGAAGACATATAAGAAGGACAGTTGAAAGGACCCAAACCATATGACAACTGCGCATGTTAAAAATTGTAAACTTAAGAGTCGATCCTATTCAGTTATATTCTGTGAATTCAAATGTCACTTGTCACTTTTTCAAGCTTTCAAAGCAGAAACGTCATTTTTGTCAGTCACTCGATGTATCCAAAAACGTGGTACGTATTGTCATTAGTGAACCCTCAGCGGTCAGACTTCACTTTATTACTGACATCGAGAGAGTGAACACGGGCCGTCAAGCTCAGCTGTTTTTGGTTATACACTCCCAGCATTTGTTATTTGTTTATTTGTGCCTACGTATTTGTTTATTTGTGCCTACTACACACGTGAGTTTATTCTTTTTCTTATTTATTTGTTATTGCAATATTACAAGAGACTAGCTCTTACCTTTTACTGTTTATTTATTGTTTGAAACATGATTTGTTTAAAAGCCAATGGTAAGGAGGCGCACGTGGCTTTTGTTTAATTTGTTATGGGGCCCATGCCCATAGCGTTTTAATAATTATTTCTGTGTGTAAAGAGGTTTACAATTGCTATCTATTTTAATTGGTAAATTAACACGTGCTGCTCGACTTTTAATTTTATCTCATTAAAATCAAATGGGGCCCTCCTTGATGGTAGGCTACCTACACCAATTGTATGACGCCACGTTTTGCAGAAAGCATGATTCATTTTACAACACGTTTCATTTTTTAATGTCTTTGTTTATTTGAATTATTTAAATTTATTTATTGAAATCTTGAATCAGCACATGCCTTTTTGATTATTATTATTATTATTATTATTATGATCAAGCACATTTCTCTAAAAACAATTTATTCTACCATGATCACATTTTCTTTGTATTTTCAACTTTTTCTGCTCTCAACAATTTTATTTACATTTTATTCATGAAACTATTTAAACGATCACACTGTATAATTTTATTATGTCTTTGATTGCATTTTACTGGTGAATTTTAACTTCTTTGTCACTATCGTCAATTTAATGAACCTTTGCCTTTCTTTTTGTTTTTAATCTGTTTTGTGCTAAATTAATTTCACTTGTGACTTGTTTGACCATTAATCCTTTTATTCAAATTGAAATTTTATCGTTTTGGAATGCGAGCGGACACACGTACAGATGAATTTGATTTCTTCTCTAAATTGTTATCGAGGACTGTCTTTTTACGGATCGATAACGCCTCTGCTATATAATATGTTTGGCCTCATTTTGTATTTCATATTTCCTGGACTCTAAACTATTTATTTGTTTTGATGCTACTGATTACTTGCCCTGACCTATTTATTTATTGCTACTGATTACTTGCTCTGACCTATTTATTTATTTCTACCATTGATTTACTCGCCTGATCTATTTATGTGTTTTTTTTTCTTGCATTTTTGTGTGTCTTGTTTCCTTTTCAGGAGGTATGAGTCCTTGAAAATGAAAGATAAAATGTGGTCTTCCTGAATATAACAGATTTGTTTATCAATGTCAATTTAGCACCAAAACGGTGACGATGTTATGTGTTGTGTCTCTTGTATTTTATGTTTTGTCATGGTGTATTTTTATGTAAAATCCTAAATGAAACGGCGATATGATTTTGCATGTTTGATTCACGAATCGCAACGTCAGACAGCGACGCTTCAATCTGTTGTATAGGTTATGTCTCATTTTAACGTTGGATGTCCTTTGGAATCGATTTTATTTATTTGCTATTAGTCCGGGGTGTGTTGAAAGTCGATGAGGCTTCTCGCATCAACAAGGTCTAATTTTTGTGTGTTTTATTACGTCTTTTCTATTAGTCCGGGGTGTTGAGAGAGTCGATTAGGCTTCCGCATCAACAAGGTCTAATTTATGTGTGTTTTGTTATGTCTTTTCTTTACAGGTACTAAACGGTTCGCAAAGACTAACGTTAAAATGACAGGTCACCATAATACAAGAGATTAGTTCTCACCCCTCAACGCCCAAGCGAATGCTTGATTCTAACATGTCGTCGTTTCATTGTATGTGTTTCGTTGTGTGTTTTTCTTGTATGTTTTTGTATTTTATTTCTTGGCACTTTGCAAGTCCGAGGTCGTTTCTTTTTACTGGGTTTTCTTTTTTTTCCTCGTGACTATAAACTTTCTTAGGAGGAAAACCCTTTTCGGGATCACTTGGGTAAACAGACTAAACATTCAAATCAATTCAAAAATCAATAAATCAATTCATTTCAAAGGGGAAACTCTGTCTTTTAAATTAAATCTCCTATCTCTCAACAAAAGACTATCTCAAAGTATTTTCGTAGCGTTTGCTACGAACGAACCAAAATAAGGTTACTACGAACACAACGGATGGTCCAAACAAGGTAAAAAAAAACTAGACGAACACGAGCCCAGGTAATAGACACGAGCCAAGGTAAAAGACGACCACAAACGTAAGTTAGTAATGTCGGCCATTTATTTGAAATCGGGGCGGGTTAATCTTTAAATTCAAACATTCAAGAATTCAGGGCGGGAAAACTTCAAATTCAAATCAAACATTAGAGCGGGGATCCAAACAGTCATTCATGACAGACAAGTTCACCTTTCAAACGTCAAAGGGGTTCTTCTTTTTCAAAACCATTCAGTCTGGGGCCACATTACTGAATTTAATGCGCATGACGCAGGATCTCAATTTTTAAAGGGTGGTTACATTACACAGTGTTTATTTAGGATAATGATATATAGTTTAATGTCTAGGAAATGTATTGTAAAAATGGGAAAAAGGGTGAAATTGTTACTGTGTATTGTAGGGGATAGGTGAAGCTGTAAAATTGTATTGTATTATTGTAGATAGCATTGCTAATAAAGGTTATTATTATTATGTTCAGTGGCAGCGTTGTGACCTGTTGTATTTTCAAGAAAATCATTATTCCAAATCCAAATAATTACATTGTCTACATCTAAATGAACTTTCAAGGTCACTATAAATTTTTTTATGGTATCAAAAATTTTGTAGTACACTCGTTTGGCAATTAGGCACTTCCGATTTTAAGAAGAAAAAAAAAAAATAGAAAACCTCCGACTTACCCTGATGCTGCAAGTACAGAGGAGCGACAAACTCCCCGCCCTCGCTCCCCGCCTCGAAGTACCTCAGCACCCAGGTGAAGAGCTCGGGATGGGTGCCGCCGACGCCCGTCGGACGATGGAAATCGACCAGCTGGCACTTGATCCTGAGATACGAGAGCAGCGTGACGACCTCGATGGGCCCGATCCACTTCCTCGCGTTGATCCGACGGCAGTCCAGCTGCTCGGAGCCCTGCACGTCGAATCCCTCCGCCCAAGCGGACTCGATCGCCCCCTGCAGACGCGGAATCGACGGGACAGAAAATCGCGGGGGATGCTGGCCCTTCAGAGTCACAAACAATAATTTTGTATTAAGACCATTAAAGTGCAATCGAAGTATTGAGTTCAATCAACTCTACTATAACCTCACCTGACAGAGATGATACAAACGATCATTGTAACCAGTGTGAGTAAGTAGACTGGACATGAGCATCTGGGTGTTACGGTAACTGCACCCCCAGCCATGGTCGCCATAAGAGGAGTAATGGTCGATTGATGTGCAGAGAAGAGTTCTTAGAACTGATGTATCTGTCATTGATATGGCCTTCACTCTAGGAACCTGAGATAAACGAGAATAACATAAAATTATGTTAAGAAATCGTAATATCAAATAATTATCGGGACATTTATTAGAAAGAAAACAATCTCCACTTACAATGCTCCTGGTAACGGAGCTACAGTCGTCGGTACCGCAGCTCTCGGCCGCCCGGAGATCCAGGGTGCGCTCGTAGTAATTGGTGATGCTCATCTCTCCGGCGAAGACGGGTTGCATGTTGGTAACAGACTGGTCGGCCTGAGGAGAACCGGCCGGCAAGTGGAACTCCACGTGACGAGCTATTTTGATTCGACCGCCTTTTTGAACGGTTTCCTGCAGGAAAGTGTTTATATGAAACAACCTGAAGAATTTGAAGAACCAGGCAAGGAAAATAAAGTTTGTAAGTGGAATAGGGCAATTTATGGTTCAAATTAAAGCAATCAAGAGCTTTAGTCCAGTCATTATAGTAAGTTCACCTCGGAATTCGAGATACCCAGCTGTAAGTCTGTAAATACTTGTATATTGACACCCTAAAAGTTGTCCCAAAACCTACATATGGTAGGGTGTACGCAACTGTTAAATATCAAGGTCAAAGGTCACAAGAATCGGTTTTTTGCTCTTTTTTTGTAAATATCTCATTTCCTATGGGTTTTTTGCTATTTGTATTTATTATCAATATTGTAGAATACAAAATTCTCTACAAATTTTGTTTGAAAAAATTTTTCATACTGTGAACCGTTTTCGAGATAGAGGGCGGAGAGCGCGCGGTCACAGCATCACTTCAGGTTAACCGGTGCCTCCGGTAATGAACTATCGATAAATCAATGATTATAAATATTTGTCAATTTTTATTAACTATCATATTATATTTTATCATTTTTTTCCTAACCTATCCACTTTTTATTCAGTATTATATTAGTATTCTATTACAAAAACTACAATTTATAATTTTAATCATCTTCCTCTTCATCGTCGTCTTCCGGCTGCTGGTAAATTTCAAACTGGTCTTCATTATCGTCTTCAACGACATTTGTCTCAAGTTCTTCCATGATTTCGGGGTCAAAGGTTCCATCTTCGTTAATGTCGCTCTGATATGGTAGAGCATTGAGACAAGCTTGCCCATTACATTGGCCACAAGCTAAAGAGCATTGCAAGCCCGCTTTCCTGCATCCGCATCGCGAACCACAACCACTCTTGCAGTTGCAGAAAATTGTGTTTAGCAAATCTTCTGGAGCAGGTGGTAAAATTGTAATGATAGGCTCCAGAAAATCGTTTCGCATTGCCCAACCCCATACCTGTGGTTCCAAATCATGCCCTAACCAAGTTTGAACTTGATAATATACACGTTTGAAATGTCGATGAACAGCTGCACTTGTTGGTGGAATATTTGAAAGCTGCACAGGTTTATTAAGTTTTGTAGACTTGACGTAATGCATATAACGAAGATGATCGAGACTTTTCACAGATTTCGGAGCATTATAGACTGCCAATAAGGTTTGAGTTCCACTCTCTAATAATCTCTTACTCTGGGCCGAGCAATTTCCTTCCTCAAATGCTGCAGCTAGTTCATCCAAATTTGTCAGTTTTCTCAAAAAAATTTAAAAATGATTTTTTTCTATTTTTAAAAAGCGCAGAAGTTGTGTCACAGCCACTTAATGCGTGCAGAAATAAAATATGTGTTTTGGAATGAGGATAATTATCAAAACTTTTAGTCGAGTATATCTCCGTTTTTACATTTCCTTTCCCAACTTTTTTAAAGAAAATTTCTTGTTCGTAAGACAGTGTACGCCCAATTAAAATGACAAGTAAATCAATATCTTGTCCTATTATAACTGCAGTTTTTTCAGACTTTGATTCTTCAATTGCAGTTTCAACAATAAGAACATCCGCATCATCTCTGGCTTGTTTAGTAGTAATATTTGCAGCATGTAATTTTTCAATTAACATATTAATGAGAATATCTTTGTTATTTCGATTTGATAAGAATTTTTCTTGAGTAACTGGTACAACCAATTGATAAATATTTATAATCATTGATTTATCGATAGTTCATCAACTATATATGGCGCGTTTTCGACCGGAGGCACCGGTTGACCTGAAGTTATGCTGTGACCGCGCGCTCTCCGCCCTCTATCTCAAAAACGGTTCACAGTATGAAAAATTTTTTTAAACAAAATTTATATAGAATTTTGTATTCTACAATATTGATAATAAATACAAATAGCAAAAAACCCATAGGAAATGAGACATTTACAAAAAAAAAAGCGCAAAAAACCGATTCTTGTGACCTTTGACCTTGAAATTTAACAGTTGCGTACACCCTACCATATGTAGGTTTTGAGACAACTTTTAGGGTGTCAATATACAAGTATTTACAGACTTACAGCTGGGTATCTCGAATTCCGAGATTCTTACCTAATTTAAGCTTAAATGACTGGACTACTTGGGATAAACAAGTTGATGATGTGTTGAATCTTTTTGAATCTTGAATCTAATTTGATAATTTTTATTGAACCTTCCTGTCATGGCCAGTGTAAGTAGCAGATAGACTGAACGCACCACTTCCAATGTGTGGGCGAATGAATGTCAATGTCATGTAGTTGGAAGTGAAGAAGAACATTTAACAATTTTATAATATAAACCCGTGTGGGGCTTGTGTGTTACCCTCATCGGGCGCGTCCCCAGGTGGTGGATAGGGGAAGGCCTTTCCCGACAGGGTAAGGTACCGGAAACGGCGTGAACCCAACAACACACGAAGAAAAGAATGATGGCGGAACAAAACAAAGAAATACCCCAGGAGGGTAGAACCACTGGTTCAGAATCCCTCCCTGCTGGACCGGACGAATAGTCTAGTCATTTGGTAGTTTTACCTGGAAAGTTTTCCGGGAGTTTTGAAAATTGGTGATTTTATAGATTTCGACGTGCTCTTTTCGGATTTCTACTTTGCCACCTCGTATCTTTGCCGCTCGCGCCGCCATATTGAAAAAATGGCGTCCAAAAACAGTTTTTTAACAATATCTTCTTTCCGACTCATTTTACGATGAAAATATTTATGTAATAAATTAAAGAAGAGAAAATTTCCTACAATTTATGCGGTAACCTTTATTTTTGTAGAATCAATAGTTTTTGCGTACGAGCGCCGCAAAGTCCACTCAAACATGCGTTTTGGCTAAATAAATTATTTAGACACCACCATGAGTAATTGGCGCGTTTTAATAGACCTTTCTCCCACGACAGCCGCAATGGGATCATCAGCTTCGTTGTAATCCTTTTGTTTCTCGATTTCGTCATATGTTTGCTCGAAAATAGTCTCTGTTTCTTCTTCTTCATCGCTCTTCCAGTGTAATTTTCGAATTATCACACGTACCATTGTAATTCGTGCATATAACGGAGCACTTTAATCCAGCCTTTCTGCATCCACGCAGGCTCCTCGACATCCCTTTTTCCATTTCCATAGCCCTGCATTTTTTTCAACTCCATCCCACTGCAGCTGAACCTGGTGATAGGCTCGGAACTAATGTTGTCGTGCTGTTGCTTCTGTAGGTGGCAGCGATGTAATATTAAATTTATTTTTTATGCTGATTTTGTGAAGCATGTAGGTATATCTATAGTTGTTTAACGACATACTTTTTATGCCACTGTTACCTCGACTGTTACCATACAATGCAAGGGGGAAGCGTTCCCCAGCTTCAGCAATGATCTCTGGATCGGCATTTTGGTTTTTGAATACCTAGACAAGCTCGTTTAAATCTCGTTTTTTCGGAGTACATTAGCACATTTTATTTTTCCTTGATTAAAGTGTGCTGAGGCTGTATCACAGCCACTGAAAGCGTGCACGAAAAATATGTCATCTGCAACTATTTTATTTATGACACTTTTTGTTGAATCTATTTGTTGCGAAATTTTTCCTTTTTTTGGTTTGAAATATATATGTATGTTTGAACGCGTAGATAGAGCCAAGAGAATCAGAAGATCTACATCTTCGCCGACAACTATTACGGAATCAAATGTAGATGAAATGTTGATTGCTGTATTGACTATTAGAGTATCCGCATCTTCCTTGACTTTCTTGACCATGAAGTTCGCAGCTTCAAATTTTGTCTTCAAAATATTCGAAAAACACGTGTTGGTGTAGATGTATCTTGATTTGTGACTCTCGTACGCTGAAACTATTGATTTTACGAAAAAAAGATTATTACATAAATTGTAGGAAATTTTCTCTAGTTTAATTTATTACATAAATATTTTCATCGTAAAATGAGTTGGAAAGAAGATATTGTTAAAAAACTGTTTTTGGACGCCATTTTTTCAATATGGCGGCGCGAGCGGCAAAGATACGAGGTGGCAAAGTAGAAATTCGGAAAGAGCATGTCATAATCTATAAAATCACCAATTTTCAAAACTCCCGGAAAACTTTCCAGGTAACCCTCTTTTTGAACACCAAATGACTGTACTAGAAGGGACAGGTATGTAACTTTGAATCCCCAACCCCATAGAAGCCAGCCGCATCATTAGACCTGGCTGCTTGAGGTTGATGACCGTACATGGGAGGCTGGGGGCAAGGCTGATGAGGGGGCGGTGCTGAAGAGAACTGTTGGATGTTGATAACGTTCTGGTGATGGAGACCGGAGGAACCTCCTGATGGCTGCAGTCGAGATACCTGCTGAGGCAACGCTTGCATAGGGAGCCCAGTCAGGGTCTCCAAAGGATTGGCCGATGAGGTAGCAACATTGGGATTGTATACAGTGCATTTATTTTAAGTGTTGCCATAGGGAATAGCATGTAAAAAAATACACCCTATGTTAACTTATGTTGTCTTGTACTTTGGAAGTCGTTTTTAATTTTCAATAATAGTACATGTCGTCTACTTTACAATACGACCTTTCAGAAAAGCCGGTCATTGTTCAATTTTATGATACAGGCTGTCCCATTGAGGTGAAAAAACTGTAAGAAACGGTAAGAGATACGAAGTCGGTTAAATTACAAAAAAGTTGCGAGACGAGTATTTGGAAATTTTTTTCCACAATATTCCCAGAATTTCCTGAAATATCCTGAAAAAACTTGAAACATGCAAATTTATTATTTTAGCCATATCTTCTTTATTATTAAAAAAAAAAATATTATTTTTTTTGTAGGTTTACATAAGCCGTAATGAGCTACTTTGACGTTTCAAAAATTTCCAAAGCCAACTAGATCTTGGGATTTCCAAAGTCAACTTTGTTTTTTTTTTACCGCCATATTGTTTTTCATGCCATTCGCTATAGAAAAAATCAAAGAAACAAAAAATCCATCACATTGCAAATAAATTTGAAAAAAAATTTTCTTCTTTTTCAAAAATAGGTAATGAAAATTTTTTTTTATCGAATGTCAAAAAGTGCATTTTTTAAGTGTAGTCACAGGTTATATCCTATATTAACTTATGTTGTACCCATTGTAATTTAGTTATTTGGGTTTTATTGTTGTTTTTATTTGTGAATAAAAAATGTTCACATGTTCTCTAAAAAATTAATAATTTTAACTCACTTTGTTTATTCTGACTCCTTTATTAAAGTTTAATAATTCAATTGAGGACCAAATATTAAAATTTAAAAAGGATCGGTTTTTGACATGTTGTATCGTAAAGTACCTACATGACATGCATGTAGGTAGGTACTATTGTTGAAAATTTAAAACGACTTCTAAATTACAATGGGTACAACATAAGTTAATATAGGGTGTAATTTTTTACATATTATACCTATGGCAGCACTTAAAAATTGCACTTTTTGACATTCGGTAAAAAAAAATTTTCTTTATTTTTGGAAAAGAAGAATAAATTTTTTTCAAATTTATTTGCAATGTGATGGATTTTTTGTTTCCTTGATTTTTTCTATAGCGAATGGCATGAAAAACAATATGGCGGTAATAAGAAAAACCAAAGTTGACTTTGGAAATCCCAAGATCTAGTCGGCTTTGGAAATTTTTGAAATGTCAAATAAGTAGCTTATTACGGCTTATGTAAACCTACAAAAAAAATAATAATTTTTTTCAAATAATAAAGAAGATATGGCTAAAATAATAAATCTGCATGTTTCAAGTTTTTTCAGGATATTTCAGGAAATTCTGGGAATATTGAGAAAAAAAAAATTGCCAAATACTCGTCTCAAAACAGCGCAACTTTTTTGTAATTTAACCGACTTCGCATCTCTTACCGTTTCTTGCAGTTTTTTCACCTCAATGGGACAGCCTGTATCATAAAATTGAACAATGACCGGCTTTTCTGAAAGGTCGTATTGCAAAGTAGATGACATGTACTATTATTGAAAATTAAAAACGACCTCCAAAGTACAAGACAACATAAGTTAACATAGGGTGTATTTTTTTACATGCTATTCCCTATGGCAACACTTAAAATAAATGCACTGTAGAGTCTGTAACAAGATAACAGTAGCGTTAAGAAAACTTTTCAGGCTCCTTAGATTCAAAAGTTTCTACAGCTAATGGTATACCGAGTGACAAGTTTCAAAGCAGAACATAGGCGAATAGCATGGGAAATCACAGATTTGCAGTTTATTTCTCACCACTTTTATCTACAAGAACGGTAATGGTGTCTATCGAAAGAGAATTGTTTTCTGAGCATGCTGATACCAAATAATTTAATGATTAACAGCTTTTTAATCATGCCAGAAGAATTTAAACATTTTCAAAATTAAAAGATGAATAGCCATGACATGCTAAATTCGGATAAATTTTTCGCTGTCAAAGCAAATATTTTCAATTATTTAATTTATTTTAATTCTGATTGAACATCATTAAAAAATTACGAAAATCCTCATTCACCATCATTTTGTTTTACCAAAAATTGACTATGAAAAATAAACACGTAAAATAATTGAACTAAAACGATAACTAAGTACAACAAATATTCAAATAGTCCTTCATTTTTAAATTAATATTCCCACCCTTTTATAAATTGTGCTTCGGACTTGTCCGAGTTGTTGGTTATTAACGAGTGCACATCATTGAGTTTCGATGTCACTTTCGTAGTAGTGTAAACTCAATGGTGCACATTCGACAATGACAATACACCGTTCACATATTAAAAAAGAACTAGGTGGCCATGAACTTTTGTTTTTAGGTTTGCAAAAATGAAAACTCCCTAGATCTCTCTCTATTGACAATATCAGCTGATCGAGATATTAAAGGTTAAGTATACACTGACATTTGTCAAATCACTCAAAGTGTCTCAGCTGATTAACAGCCATGTTGTCAAATTGAAGTTTTAGTAGTAGGATATCTATCTAGGATGATTTTTTACTCTGATCAATTTTTCTCAAACTGACAAATAAAATTATTAAATTTTTGACATTTTAAATTTCAAAAGAGCAAAATGACGAAAATAAGATCTCTAAGATGAATAAATCCGCATTAAGAAAGCATTTCAATGATTAAGATCCAGAAAGTCCAAACTTGAGCAAACATTTAAGTCATTCAGAAGGTGAAATATATTTGGAATGTAAGTATTGAGTATGTGTATCTGTATCTGCTAAATTGCTGGTAATTACTGTCTCTTATAGTAGTCAGACCGTGGCATTAGCAAGTATTATTAGACAAGACAAATTTGATATTACACCCTTGGGCAGCCCACATAAAACAGGCACTGATTATGAAATTTTTGTGTTTCCGGAAGATTTGCAATAATCTATTTCCAATACCTACAACCCAATCGAAATGACATGGGGGTATTGTAAACTTCTCTATACAAGCACGTAAATTAGCAGCTTCCCTCTAAGGATAAAGTAAGGAATTTTATGTCTTGAAGAGCTTTCAAAATGTAAGTACACCTGACATGTGACAAAATTAATATAATTATTGTGAAAAACTTATTTCGGAGGACTGGACGAAACAAATGGACATGGTGAAAATCTTATTAAAATCAGAGCGCTGAAGATGATTCTGATTCTAAGCAGGGTGCAGTAGCGGTTATTGATAATGGGGGATAATTTTGGGCCAGAAGCCAGAAGTCCAGAATCTTTGGCTGGTTTCCGACACACTACTACGATACCGAATAACCGACGAATTGACGAAAAATATTTTTCATTTACGTACCTATATTTTAATATTTTAATAAACGTACCGATATATTTTAATTACCTGCTATGTATTTATTAAAAGTAAATTAATATAATTGATCCAAGTTTCTTATTTTATATTCAAAAAGTACATTTGTGTATTTTCCTAACTTGGCAAAATTACATGATAACCTTTTTCTCAAACTCTTATGAAAAGCTTAAGATTTTAAGATCTTAGATCCAGCGATATTGCGTTCTAGTTAAAGATTGCAATACCTATATGACTAAATGATTCAAAATAAAAAGCCCCCAAAGATGCAAATATAAATATAATAAGAATACCAAAAATATCAAAAATCCATCTGGCAACTATGTCCTGTTCCTTGCCATAAAACTTCAACCTCATAAAAAAGAGACATAACCAAACTCCAGCCAATGATTGACAGCGGTTATACCCAGTGATTTCCATCACCCTACACCATAACCCAATTCTTTTATAATAAGTGAACGGTGTATAGCTCTGTAAATTTTGTTTTTGGTAACCCCAAGATCCCAAGAAAAATCACAACAAGGATAAGCTGCTAAATCGGGAGATCTGGCCGGCCAGTTAATTATACCACGGCGATGAAAACGCGTCCCACATTAGAATAGCCATTATTATTATTCATTGACAATATTTTCAGGGAAACGCGTATTGGTAATTAAAAATGTTTGTTTTGACAGTAACAAAACTATTCTAATTAGGCATATCATGGCCGCTCACACTTTTAATTTTGCAAATGTTTAAGTTCTTCTGGCATGATAAAAATGCTGTTAATTATTAAGTATTTGGTATCAGCATGCTCAGAAAACAATTCTCTTTCGACAGACACCATTACCGTTCTTGTAGATAAAAGTGGTGAGAAATAAACTGCAAATCTGTGATTTCCCATGCTATTCGCCTATGTTCTGCTTTGAAACTTGTCACACGGTATAATAAATAACCGTTAAAGCCATGCATCTTTATGCAGGGTTGTTATTTTAATTTGAGACCTTCGGAAATCACATGCAAAATGGAACTTTGGTAAATATTATCTTCCTTAAATGTTTTAGAGAGAAACAAAACTAAATGTGTGGTTCGTTCAGACTGATAAGGTGCTTCTGTTGTTGTAGTCACATTTTATAGGCTATTGATTATGTCCTGATAAACAGGGCAACAAGGAACTATCAAAAGAGCGGGTTTTATTGGATGAATCCTTCAAATAAATGATCACTTCGGATGAAAAAATTGTGAAGGAAAACACGAACAAAATCAAAAAAAGATGAAGTTTGAGCCACCTTACATCCCAGTAAGTTTTTATCCAAAAATTATTTCCGATTCCCCATTTTGAAGAAAATTTAATCTATTTGTTTTTCTGTGAAGGAATACTTATACCTACATCGGCTCAGGAAAAAGTAATATGCAAATAAAATAAAAAATTCCCATTATTTAATTTTTTCAAATTACTTTTTTTTTAATATTTTTGACACAACAAATGTTTTCTCGACCTTTTAAATAGACTACTTCGATATAAAATAGCATCATATACAAAAAAATTGCTATTATCTATGCCAAAATTTTGCATAATTTATTTATTTATTTATTTACCAGGTGTATTAGACAGAAGATTAGACAGATGCAAGGAAAAACAACATTTAACAAAATTCTTGCTATAACAAACCAAGGAGACCTTATCAATGACAGCCAACAAATTGCCGAACTGCTAGCCTCACACCTGCAAGAGAAAACAAAAAACAGAAGACTCGGTCTCCTACAATCCACTAGTTCAAACATCCCCCCTAAACCACCAACCGAACTCAATAACCAAGACCTAAACTCGCTAAATATTCCCTTCTCGATCCAGGAATTGACAACGGCTCTTGCCTCCTGCAAAAACTCAGCTGCGGGCCCGGATAATATCCCCTTCCTCTTCTTAAAGAACCTTTCATCCCCTTTCCTTACCAAAATGTTGGAATTATATAATAAAATTTGGCAAACAAACAAATTCCCCCTACTTTGGCAAGAATCACTGATATTCCCTGTCAAAAAACCAGATAAACCACCAAATGACCTTAACTCATAGGTACAAGCCAATATCGCTTACATGTACACTATGCAAGCTATTAGAAAAGATGGTCAATAAAAGACTATTGTGGTACCTCGAGAAGAATGGAATTTTCGCTGAAACTCAATTCGGGTTTTTCGACCGCAACGCAGCACGATTGACAACCTCACTGTCCTGCAAATGGACATAGCTAATGCTTTTTCAAGGAACCAAGACGTTATAGCAGCTATCCTTGATATCGAGGGTGCCTTTGATTTTCTACCCCCATCCACCATCGTGGAAAAACTAACAGAACTTAAGGCGTCTGGAAACATTCTTTCCTTCATTGAAAATTTCTTAAGAAACAGATCTTATAGAGTAAGGGCTAACGGCAAAACTTCATAAAAATTCATTCAAGAGAATGGTGTTCCACAAGGCTCCATCTTGAGCCCCACACTGTTGAACTTAGCCATAAATGACATCTGCGCAAATATTAAGCGCCCAGTTAAATATACACTGTACGCCGACGACCTTGTTATTTACTGTCATGGCAAAACCACATCCGCTACAACCAACCTAATTCAAGCAGCCATAAACAAACTTAGCCTCTGGTCATCAAAAACTGGCCTTCATTTCTCCACATCAAAATCCAAGATCTTAAAGTTTAGCAAATCCTATAATACATCAACCAATTGTTTGATGTACAACAATTACAGCGGAAGTTATTTTTAAGTGTTTAACGTTTCAAGTTTCAGTTTGAGAAAATTCAATTAATTTAGAGAATTCAATTCACACTGACACTTGGATACTTACATTTTGACAGTTGTTTTGCTTCATCGCGGCCTACTTCGGTGCATAGAAATGTAATTAAATGGTAACTTTTGTGGAAAATATTGATCATGTCAATAACTATGGGGTTTAGACATACAACATGCACCATAAAATTAAAGAGAAGAAAAAGGCCTATCGAATGGTGATATAAAAATAGGGGCATTCCATTTGAAAAAAAATAGTTAAACTACTTTGAAGTTTGCAAAGTTTGGCATTTTTTTCTGAACACCCTATTTTACTAAGTTCATATTTCTCATTATCACAATGTTACTTAGTAACCGCACTGAAGTTATTGCTAAGAATAATTTTTACCTTCTGAAAAACGGGGTCGCTACCATTTTTTAAACTTCAGCTTGTTTTATACAAGAATTTTGGGAAAAAATTTGTAAGTCGGCAACACTGTAATATAATCATATAGTAAATAGACAACAATGTAGATGGTAAAAAATGACATCGAAAAAATAGAATAAATACAGGGCTTTCCATTTAAAAAAATGTTTGCTGTTGGAATACCTCAAAAATGGGACACCCTGTATAATGTAAAACAATTTTATGGCATGAAGATTTCCAAACCAATAATTTTTTGTAGGAAACATTTTTTTTATCCACCACGGGAAAGGCGCTAGGAAAGACGGACATGCACTGTTGCAGGACCCTGTAGATATAGATAAGGTAGGTAAATATTTATCGCAACTTTTTTTGGTAATGTTGCGCCTTTGCGACAATCCCTTAAAATGTACTACTCTTACGGCTTTTTCTTGTATATTTTATTTTTCTTCTTTCATTTTCATGAAATTTCAGAGGGAAAAACCTAACCTGATCAAATGGCCTGACTTAGTGGAGGGAGGCTAGTGGCGCAACACTATCCTTTTTTCTCAGCACGCGGCAAGGAATGACACCTTTCATTTTCCGACACATGTTCTGGAGCACCCTGATACACGAGATAGTATGGGTCTCATAGTTTGAGAGTGGCCTCAATGAAGATGATATAAAGAAATCGTTCTCCTATGCAAGTTTAACCCCCTCTCCCAACATCCCTATTCGTTCCATGGTCCCCTTAGAATCTAAGGGTCATTTCCATAAAAATACACAGCAAATTTTTGAAACTACAATGAAAATGGGGTAATACTGCTTTTTAGCTTTCCAAAACACCCCTCACCAGCCCATTCCACTTTTTCCACTCGCGTCGCTCTCAGCGTAGCCGTACACAACTCATTACAAATAATATTTTAAAACACTTATTTGCGGCATTAAGTCAGATCTTTGGTCAGGGTAGGGTTTTTTTCCTTTAAATGTCCCTAAAATAAAAAAAACCTACCCTGACCAAAGACCTGACTTACCGAACGTTATCGTCTCAATAATAATTTAATAATTAATTGTAACGAGAATGCTGGCCGGGCCTATAGTAAGGGCCATAGTTATAATGCAGCAGTGCTCTTATGGCGCTCATAGTTGCCGCTTTTGTCGTACTTCTGGGAAGCAGGCGCCACGAGCGTACGCTCTTCATTTTGAAAACGATTTAATTCATTGCACTTCTGTAACGTTTTGTACATCAGCAGACTGCTCTTTTAACATTGATCTCGTTCATAAGTGAGGATTGCACAACATGGAACAGCACAGTAGAGTTTATAACTTCATACATTAATATTACAATATTCAGATATTAATTAATTATTATATTCTTTTGAATCCGTCAAAGTATTCTTCTTTTTCAAATTAATATCCATTTTATGAACATAATTGTTTCGATTATTTAGTAAGTCAGAACATATTCGTAGGTGTAGGTATAATACATACTTACATTGATAATAATAATTAAGTATAAGTATGACTTATTATTTATACTAAATGAATGTAAATGCTATGACGCGGTATTTGTCATTCCTTCTACAATTTCTTGCGAGAACACATTTCCTAAAGATCTACATTTACTTACTCCACAGAATAATTAGGTAGATGCGGAATTTGAATTTTCAACTGACAGATACTCTGTTGTAGTGGCAATAATTGACGTTGCGTTGGTAACCAAACATTGATAATTAAGTAAATAATAAAACTGTCATAAAATAATTCACGAAGTTATATTTATTTTTGTATTATTTCTTGAATACTTGAATAACGGACAGCGATTTTGAGTCTCAATATTATTTTTCTGCACTTAAGCTAAAAACCAATACACTATTCCTTCTTTCTCGGAGACAGTGCGTATGTTGTTTTGTTTTTTTAAACAAAACGAAATATTCTTGGATCGCAACAACAAGTTCTCAGTTCAACAGCAAATACCTAGGCTCCAAGCTAATACACGAGTGTTGATGTATATTTAATTTAATATTTTGAAATATTTAATTTGAATCAGTTTGAATCAAATTGAATTAAGACTGAAAAAGCACATGTTAACAGACTCATTGGTAACATCCCCCTGAGAAGAAGAATAAAGTAAGTACTTGACCAAAGTCCCCTGATGAAAAGAAGTAATTTGCAAGTGATAGGCACTACATGAAGATAGAAGATGGATTATATGATTACATTACAGTATACCTGCCTATCTATCAAATAATCGTCACTTCCCAAATAGGGAAGCCTTGATAAATAAAGTTATCAATAAAGTAGCAAGAAATAAAATTTTATCAACAAGCACTACGATTTTCATTTTACCTACCTACCTCTTTAAATAAGGAATGTGTTCAAATAATATTTTTATAATGTAAAAGCAATAGCCACAAGCATTGCAATATGCAGTCTATACGTTATACAAACATCAAACATTATTACTTTTTGACATTTCACCAGAACCTCAATTATTTTTGTCTAGAAATCCTGAGAATAGAAATGTCAATTATCTTTCGATTTTAATATTTTTATATGAACCTGTGGCACTGCTTGCATTGAACTGACAACGCTGTCAGTTTTTTGCCCATTTAAAATGCATTGCCCTATGCTACCCACACTGCATATTATCTATGGCCATTACTATAGTAGTAATATTTTTGGTAAAGTTGCTCTATCGCGACGGTTTTACCCCTACGCTGGGCCCCCTCCACTGTCTCTGCTTGCTACGCTCCGACACGTTCTCAGCGTTGCCATATGCAAGCCCTTCTCCTACGTTCTGCAGATAATCCTGCGCGTTCCCGCCCGCTTCTGCTACTTTACCAGCAGCTAAGGTATTTGAACGCTCGCATACAGGCTATTATATGTAATACGTGACCGTAATAGTAGCTACCGGTTCCTGTTTCCAATACACCAATATTACTACTGAACCCGGCCGGCTCTCTCGTTACAATTAATTATTATTGAGACGATAACGCTCGGTAAGTCAGGTCTTTGGTCAGGGTAGGTTTTTTTTTCATTTTACAGACATTTGAAGGAAAAAAACCTACCCTGACCAAAGACCTGACTTACTGCAGCAAATAGGTAAGTGTTTTAAAATATTATTTCAATTTTCAACAGGAACCGGTAGATACTATTACGGTCTCGTGGGGTAGCAGGAGCATGGAGTGAGTGCAGAATGAACTGCCGCAGGTCGCTGCGAGCGTAGGAGAACGGAGACACGGATTTCATGTGGCAACGCTGAGCCTATCGGCTCGGAGCGAGCAGAGAGAGTGGAGGGGGGCCCGCGTACGGGTAAAACCGTCGCGATACAGCACCTTTACCATATTTTTATTTACAATACGTAAACAGAAGAACTGCATTTCATGATCCAAGCGGACGGGGAGCGAAGCGAACCCGTGGGAAAGACGCTTGGCCGAGATTGTCTGCAGAACGTAGTAGAACGAATAGCATGCTGCAACGCTGAGAGTAGTCAGCCGGTCGCGAGCAGACAACATGTACTGGGGGTAATAGAGGGGTGTTTTGGAAAGCTAAAAAGCAGTATTACCGAAAATAGAATGGAACTGTATAAAAATTGCAGTGAAGTGCGACGCTTATTACTAGTGATGAAAAATAGCGTGTAATAAATTAAACGTGTAACCGTCAACACTAAACGTTTATAAACGTGTACACGTTTCTTTAATAGTTGCATGAAAATAACCATTCACTATTCTTAGATAGGGAAATGATGGTTAATAGGTTAACCAGTTGTAAACCAGTTAATAGGAATGTGAACTTCAGATACAGATTGTCCTAATATGCGGACGAAATATAAAGAAAGGACCATGATTAGATAGAAAAACTTGTTGAAAGTATCAATTTCGAATTAATGTTCATAAAATAATTCAAGTAGGTGCGCTCCTTGTGGACCACCAATGGCGCTGCATAGCAGTAGTTATCCGTCCTTCCTCTTTCCTACTAGCCCTAATGTGAGTTGACCTTCACCAATTTATTGCCTTTCATTATCACAGGGAGTTGTGATGGAGTTTTTAAATTTTCATTAAAAGAATATGGTAGACAAACAATAATAACAGTAAGCGGTTTTAAGACTTTGGGGAACAAATGAATAAAAGAACAAAATACAGGAATTTAAATTTTTAATTATTTTTTATTGAAATCAGTTGTTGGTAATCCCCAACAATCCCAACACTAGTACCAGCAAAATAAAATAACACTCCTTCCCTTCCAGTTCCAGACAATCATAAAAAGCATCATTTCACATCATTTAACTACCCTCTGCCCAGTAGGGACACAAAGCAACAACATTGCAGGATTTGCAGGTGCAACTATTACAAGGAACTCTCAGATGAAAACCGGTTTTTTATGATGAAACCCGAAAGTTTAAATAAATACCTCCCTCACTAATTTACTAAAGTCTTATAGGTAATTTGATTTCTTTCATTTTGGATTTATTTTAGAGGTTTCAGGCAAACGAAATTGATTTTTTCCTATTAATAGATACACGGGCGTGTAATTTTTTTAAACGTTTAGTATGGTCATTACGTGTACACGTTTAAACGTGTACACGTTTCATCACTACTTATTACTAAATTTCACCTCAAACATCAGCGGAACCCTGGTAAGATGCCATGAAATGTTTTTTTTTACCTTTTTTTTGTCAGACTTTGACGTTTCAGAATCGAGGGATGATGTAGAATCCAGGCGAGCTATTTTCGCCTTTGCAGCAGCTTTGTTTTTCTTCCTTGTCTTTTCAAATTCTTCAATCAGTTCAGCACAGTCTAGATTGTCCTCCGGCTCCCATGTGTTGTCTTCTTCAGAGTACCCTTTCCTTTTCAAAAAGTACTCCACTTTGCCGTTTACAACTCTACGATCCAAGATCTTCTCTACCGAATATTCTTCCTCGCTCTTACTTTCTTCAACTTTCTTTTTACCTCCCATTTTCAATGTTTCGCTGAAATATTTACAAAACAGAAATTACTTAGTACACCCGCAACACCAGACTCGATTGTTGAAATGAAACTTTGGCATTGAGGAGAAGCAAAACTGGTATACCGCAATGGCAAAACTTTTTTAACCCGCAACTACTACGGACGGGTCAGAATGACCCAAGCAAATTTTAAATTTGCTGCCAAATGTTTGGTATTTATCCACAGGGGGCGTGCTTTACATTATGTGCATATCTTATGCTTCGGCGTTCAGTAGACTGCGTTCTGTGAAATAGTGCACAGGTGTTTTCGATAAATGATATGTTTTGGGTCAATTTGACCCATGTGTAGTGTTTACGTATTAGATTTCGATGAAAGGAAATTCGTCAGGTTTTACATTACTAATAATTTTCTGATTATTGTAAGTTTTATTTTATTATAAAATATTATTATTATACGATTAAATGTGTTCATGTTCATAACTTTTCAGAAAAAATGGCAGATAATTTTTTAACCCATAAAGAACTAGCAGAGCTAATCAATTCTGCGGAATTTTGGGAAGGTATGAATGAGGAGACTCCTGCTTCTAATGTTGAGCCTTCTTCTTCAAAAGATGAGTTAGAAAAGGAGCATGAAAAATGCAAAGCTGTTGAAAACAAACATGAGGCTTATAGTATTATTATAGACGCTGGCGACAAATCGGATGAAGATGAAGAGGACATTGAAGAGGATGAAGAGAGAATATTTAGCGAACATGATACTAACAGTGTTGCTTCCTTAGTTTCAGAAAACGAAGAGATTGAGGTAAGAAATAATGAAACTGACACTGCAGAACAGAGAAATGCCTGGTATGGAAAGGATTTGAGTAAGTGGTCTAAGGAACCTCCTACAAGGGGAAAAACAACAAAAGAAAACATAATCAAGTTCCTACCTGGTCTCCGGGGACCTGCTCGTGAAAATCCGCCTGCTACTCCCTTAGAAGCTTGGAATTTTTTAATCACCAATGATATGCTAATTCAAATTGTAGAATTTACGAATAAGAAAATTGAAAACATGCAACGTAATTACGGGACTTTCAAAAGGCGATACTCCTCACGAAGTCGTTTCAAACCATCATTTGTTCATGAAACTGATGTCTTAGAAATTAAGGCGTTCATTGGGTTACTTTACTTGCAGTCCATATTCAAATCAAACCATGAGGATATTCAGTCTATGTGGTCTACGGATGGTACGGGACGTGACATTTTCCGGTGTACTATGTCTTTGGCTAGATTTTCCTTTCTACTAAGTTGTCTCAGGTTTGATGATATGGATACCCGAAAAGATCGAATCCAGGTTGATAAATTAGCACCAATATCACAAATATTCAATGAGTTTGTTCAGCACAGTCAAAATAATTATACTCCGGGTTCTTTTTTGACAATTGATGAAATGCTTGTCCCATTTAGAGGCAGATGTAGTTTTCGCATGTATATGCCCAATAAGCCGGCGAAATATGGTCTAAAGGTTCAGGTTCTAGCAGACTCAAAAACACATTACATCAGTGGCGGCTCGTGATAATTTCAACAGGGGAGGCTAGAGCTCGAAGCAATGTAATGAAAAGTATAATAAGGTGTACAAACACAGATCTCCTTTCCGGGGGTTTGGGGAGAAGTCCTACCTCGGAAAATTTTCAGAAAAAAAAATTAATGAAGGTATAAAGGTCACAAAAATTGATTTTTGATTAGTTAAATGGGTGAAATTAAATTCTTATGACAGCATAACAGCTAGGTAGGATAATAGGTATGTACATATTTCTAAAAATTAGATAAAACGCAAATTGGTATGCGTGTTTAATAAATATATTTTCATAAGTACAATAGAAATATAACATAACTTCTATCAAAAAATTTTTAAATAAAGTGCACAACTCTCTTAAAAAAACAACAAAGAAAAAACATTAATATTTTTTAAAAATTTTTTTTATAAAATTCAAATTATCTCAGATAATTTTAACTACGCAATGTCTATCTCACTGTAAATTAAATTGTAAGGCTGGAAGATTCAAGGTGGGAGTTAAATAAATTTTAAAATGAAAGTGTTGAAAAAAGGCGACATCCAACGATATTATGTAATTCGTATTTCCATCTGTGCACGTGCATGAGGCAAGTCTCCACTGCCCTTTGCTTATTGTAATACGTATTTTAATTTAACGCCACATACAAAAGAGCAGGAGGCTTGCCTCAGCCTATTCAAAATTCAAATATTATTTATGGCCGATGCACTACCCCGACCCATGTCTTGCGCGCGCTGTTGTAAGAGTGTAGACGTTTTACGATTTTTCACGTCAAATAACATTAGTTCTTGCAATAACGGACAGACTAGAGGAGGACCGCCTCTTGCGATGCCAAAGGCACAGGCAGCCATCCACTCCAGTTCCACTAGCCCGGCGGAAACTCTTGCGTATTTTTCCATCTACATGGTTATGATGAGATACGAGTTTGAGGCAGGCCTCCGGTCGGCCACAACGGGATGTAATATTATTTCACTTTTTACCTACCTATTACTTATAATGTTAGCTATCTCTCACCTGTTGCATCGGATTATTTTTTATCTAATTACGCTATTACCTATCAAAACTATCAATTTTTGTGAGCATTCAGTAGTAAGCATGCAATGCAATGCTTCATCCATTATAGTTATTTATTATTATAAAAAATATTGATATTATTGTGACTTGTAATCAAAAAAATATTAACAGATCTAAAAAGCTTAAAAGCTCAAAATACTGGGGAGGCTCAGCCTCCTCTGCCTCCTCTGAATAACCGCCACTGCATTACATGTGTAATGCTGAAATATATACCGGCGCAAATCCTACAAGGCCCGCTAAATCGTCAATACCTCATCCGTGTCAAGTTGTGCTAAGATTGGTCGACTATCTCCCAAGTAAATCGAACAGGAACATAACTGCTGACAATTGGTACAGTAGTATAGAAACTGTGAAAGAATTACAGAAACGCGACTTTACATATGTCGGAACTTTGAGAAAAAACAAGAGACAAATACCCCCTGAATTTCTACCGAACAGGAAACGTGAAGTTGGGTCTTCTTATTTTGGTTTTCAAGGTTCAATGACACTCGTGTCCTATGTTCCCAAAAAGGCAAAATCAGTTATCCTGATATCCTCTATGCATCATGATAAGCGAATAGACGCTGAATCGAAAAAACCAGATATTATTCTTTTTTATAATGAAACCAAAGGCGGCGTTGATGCCCTGGATGAAAAATGTGCTGTATATTCAACATCTCGTAGAACTAGGCGTTGGCCGATGGCGATATTCTTCTGTATTCTAAACATTGCAGGAGTCAATAGTAGAGTATTGTACCAATCTTCTTCAAAAGGTCAAGAAATAGTAAGATACAATTACATGAAAGTGCTTGGAAGAACCCTTTGCGAAACATATATGAAGTAGGGATGTGCCGAACCACGATTTGGCCGAACCGCCGAACCACCGAAGCTTCGGCCGAAATTATGCCGAATCGCCGAATGTTCGGCAAAAAGTTCGGCTTAAAGTTCGGCAGGATAAAATAAGTCTGAATCGCGGAAAAACTGCCGATTGATCTGAAAATTTGTACAGGTTTTCAATAAATCGTCATTACAAAACGTGAAATGTCAAAAACTCCCATCAATTCAATCAATCCTGCTTGTTATTCTTGAAAAAAGTAATTAATTCGGGTAAAACGTGAAAAAAACTATTTTAGGTTAGGGAATATGGGTGGCTTAGGGCAGGTACTAACTATATCAAAAAAATCAAGTCTCTAAACATTTCCCAATTCCTATAAATAAATATGTACAATTTTAAGTTTTAAATCTAAAGAAAATTAATTGCGTCAATAATAATAATTATTATTATTAGGTATTTATCACTGAAAGAACTAAAGAACTCGTAAAATCCAGATCTAAGTAAATTGAGTTAGGTATTATAATACCTACTTCCTATTCCTGTACATTGTTTTCTTTTTTGTTTAATTTGACCCTGATCTCAGTTGCAAAACCGGTTTCCCTCTTGCCACACTCCACTCCTGAAATTCTAAATATTCCACTGGACTGGAAATCATGCAATTAGGTATAGGTACTCCTTAAAACTGGGAATAAAAAAATTCTGATTCTTTATCAAGTGTTGCCTAATTTAATATTTCATTATTTGTTTGTTCATATTTTTATTGTAGTAATAAATTTACTACTTATTAGATTGAGTTCATTTACTTTTAATGTAGAATGTAGGTATAAAAAAACAAAAATAAAAAAGGCATGCCAATAAACAACACTTCAGGGAAAAGATCTCAAAGAGGCTAAGTCAGGCCTTCATTATTTATTAATCATTACATATTTATAGTCTTTTATACTTCAACTCATGCTATCCCAGCTTCAGATTTCTGTATAACCTTGTCTACTCATAAATATTATGTTGAGTGGTTATGGCTTTTGAGACAATAATTACTTACAACAAAGGGAGAGGAATATTACGGATGTTTAGGTTCAGAATTAGGTCAATGCCACAGGGTCTCAGCTGTTTCTGAACTCACAAAGCCAAGTAACATTATGAAATGAAAAATATGAAACTATTCAGAAATACCTACCTATACGTAGTTTTTTATTGAAGTTACAACGATCCTCACTAGACGAGCTGTATTTCTAACTGCTGTCGATTTTTTTTACAAACTAGACTTGTATTGGGGTTTTTGTTTGAAAAGTTTGTAGTGTTTTACGCAAAAACAATATCTGGCAAAAAAAAGTTCGGCAAAAGTTCGGCAAGTTCGGCAAAATCATATCAAAGTTCGGCTTCGCCGAATATTCGGCAAAAGCGCCGAACTTGCCGAATACCGAACTTTTGCCGAACATTCGGCACATCCCTAATATGAAGAGTAGAATGTACAACGAAAAGATACCTAGGATGCTTCGAAATACTATCTCAAACATTCTTCAGATCAAAATGCCAAGTGAAATAGCCTCTCAAGAAAAGATACCTGCCTCAAAAAGGAAGAGATGTAATTTTTGTCCAGCTGGTAGCGACAGAAAGACTAGCATGTTTTGTAATATGTGTTTAATGTTGAATATAATAATATAATATCAAATGTAGGTATGATCAAGTAGATGGGTTGTCGTTGTTAGGCAAGTTTGTTTTTAGTAATGTAAACAAGTTATGATTAATTATGAAGTGTCATGTAGTTATTAAATATTTTTGAGTTCATCGTTTGCTCTTCTTGTCCTGAATAAGTCCTCAATCGTCAAAAGGTTATGGGCCCAGTACGACAGGACAACAGGACAAAGAATACAATTTAAATAGAGAATGGAAGAAGAAAAATTTAAATTGTGTGTTTTTGATGGAAATAATTTTGGCAGCTGGAAATTTAGAATAGAAGCAATTTTGGACCAGCATGATTTGAAATGTTTCATTGAAACCAGTTGCGAAGTGTTGATGCAGCAAGCAAAAGATGAAAAAGAGAAGGCAGCTTTTAAAAATCAAGAGAAGAAATGTAAAGCTATAATAATTAATCATATAGCTGATTCACAGTTAGAGCATATTAAAGATAAAAGGAATGCTAAGGATATATTTGATACATTGGTGAAATTGTTTGAAAGATCTAGTATATCCAATCAATTATATGCAAGGAAGAAACTTTTGATGATGAGATACAATGATAATGAAAACATGAGTAGTTATCTGTTGAATTTTGATAAGACTGTTCGAGAATTGAAAGAAGCAGGTGCAAAAGTCGAAGAACTTGATGTGGTGTGTCATTTACTATTAAGCTTACCAAAGTCTTATGAAGCAATCGTGGCAGCATTAGAAACTGTGGAGCAGGATAAATTGAGTTTAGAGTGTGTCAAGGCAAGGTTAATGGATGAATTTAATAAACGGCAACATAAAATCCAGCCAAGTCATTATAATCAGAGTTCGTCTACTGCTTTTAGCTCAAGACCTGTTACAAGAGTTACTTGTTTTAATTGTGGAGGAATAGGCCACCGAAAATTTGAATGTAGATATTTAAAACAGGCAAGTAATAACGAAAATCGAAGATTTAATAACAGCTATGAAAACAGAAATTCCAACCGAAGTTACCAAGTGAAACAAAATCATCAAGATAGATATAAACCAGCTAATGGAAACCAAAATAGATATAAACCAACAGCCAATTTATGCGAGAAGAATGAAAATATAAGTTTTATAGCAAAAATGGGACAAACAAATGAAAATGAGAAGCACTACAGTACTGATGAAATGAGTTGGGTGCTAGATTCTGGAGCCTCAGAACATATGGTGAATAATCTGAAGTATTTTTATGAAACTGAAAAATTAAGAAGTCCAGTAATTATTGCTGTTGCAAAAGATGGTCACACATTAGAAGCCAACATGAAAGGGAAGATTAAACTATATGTAAATAATCAGTTCATTGAAATGACTGATGTACTTTATATCAAGAATTTAAAATGTAATTTATTGTCGGTGCAAAGATTGGAACAAAAAGGTTTCAAAATAATATTTGAAAATGGTAATGCAAGTGTGTATCATCAAAATAAACGTTACTTGTCAGTTGACAGAACTGGAAAGTTATATGAAATGGTTTTATCATATTTACCAAAAGATTTAGCAGTTATTGCCATGCATGCAAACGAAGATGATAGTTCGATTTGGCATAGACGGTTTGGTCATGTAAATTATAAGACATTGTACGAGATGTTTCGAAATAATGTTCTGGAAGGTGTTCCTGTTAATATGAAGAATAGTCAAATGTTTTGTGAAACTTGTACGAAAGCAAAAATCTGTCGCTTACCTTATGAAAGTTATAAACATCAAAGATCTAGGAGACCCCTAGAATTGATACATTCTGATCTTTGTGGACCAATAGAACCAGAAGATATTAATGGAAATAAGTACTTTGTGAGTTTTATTGACGATTTTAGTCATTTTGTAATTGTTTATCCTATGAAGAATAAATATGAAGTTTTTGACTGTTTCCAAACTTATAAAGCAAGTGTTGAAGCTCAGTTTCAGACAAGAATATCTAGATTGCGAGTAGATAATGGTGGTGAATATTCTTCAAATCATTTTAAGCAGTTTTGTGAAAGAAGTGGAATAAGAATTGAATACACAGTTCCTTATAATCCACAGCAAAATGGTGTAAGCGAACGTTTCAATAGGAGTTTAGTGGAGAAAGCTAGAGCTATGATTATTGATAGTGGTCTGTCAAAGACACTATGGGTAGAAGCAATCAGGACTGCTGCTTATTTAATAAATAGAATTCAGAGTAAGTCAATTCATTTTGCGAGAAACAAAACGCCAGCAGAAATTTGGTATGGCGTGAAACCGAATGCTCAAAAATTGAAAGTTTTTGGCTCTATTGCTTATTCTCTAATACCTGATCATAAACGAAATAAATTCGATGAAAAATGTGAGAAATATATAATGGTCGGTTACTGTCCAAATGGGTACCGTTTATTGGATTTGGAAACCAATAAAGTGTTTACTGCAAGGAATGTTATCTTTGATGAGAAATCGAATTATTTATCCAATAACTACAGCAGTGATGATGTAGAATATGAAAGAGGAAGTATAATTAAAGAAAATTCAGATGAAGATATTGAAATTGATGAAATTAATATAAATTCAATTGATAGAGATACTGAAGAAGTAAGAAGTGAAAATGAAATTTTTGAATTTGAAGAAAACAATAGAAGACATAAGAAACCTCCTGTTTGGCATAAGGACTATATTTTAGATTTTGAAGATGAAGATTTGCATTTAGCTTATGCTCTGAATGCAATGAATTTTGTTGAAGGAGAATTACCAGAGAAAATTGAAGATATAGAGTATAGAAAAGATTCAAAGAAATGGAATGAGGCTGTTATGGAAGAATTAAATGCTTTAAAGAAAAATGAAACATGGTCATTAGTTGATAAACCAATTGGAAGCGAGGTGATTTCATGTAAATGGGTGTTTAATATTAAAAGAAATGAAAAAGGAGTCATCGATAAATACAAAGCTCGACTAGTAGCTAGAGGATGTTTTCAAACTAAAGGATTAAACTATAATGAAACTTATTCTCCTGTATCAAGATTAAGTACTTTTAGAACGGTTTTAGCAGTAGCAAATGAGAAGCAATACTCTGTACATCATTTAGATTTTAAAACTGCATTTTTAAATGGTAACCTTACTGAAACTATTTATATGAAACAACCACCAGGTTTTGAAGTCGGTAATAAAGTTTGTAAGCTGAAGAAGACAATTTATGGATTAAAACAATCTTCCAAAGCATGGTATGAACGTTTATATAATAGTATGAAGAATATGAATTTCAGCATGTCAGAAAGTGACAAATGTTTATTTACGAAATCAAGAAATGATTATAAAATTTATATATTAATCTACGTTGACGATTTATTAGTAGTGAGTAATAGTGAAACTGAAATACAGAGAGTCAAAGAAGAGTTGAGAAGAGAATTTGAAATGAAAGATCTTGGAGAAGTAAAATGTTTTCTGGGTATTGAAATATCTTATGATAAAGAGAGGAAGATCTTAAGTCTAAGTCAAACTCAATATATTAAAAGATTATTAGTTAAATTTAATATGCAGAATTGCAAGGAGAAATCAACGCCGATGGAACATAATTTAAAATTGAAACTAAACGAGGGTGAAGTTATAGAGGCGAAACCATATAGAGAACTTGTTGGATGTCTAATGTATTTGACAGTGACAAGACTAGATATAACTTTTAGTGTGAACTATTTGAGTCGTTTTCAGTCCAAGCCGACGGAAGAAAAGTGGAATTATTTGAAAAGAATTCTAAGGTATCTGAAACAAACAGTAGATTTGAAGTTGATTTATAAGAAGACTCCAAATTCTAAAATTTTAAGTTGTTATTGTGATGCCGACTGGGCAGGTGATTTGAACGACAGAAAGTCGACATCAGGTTTTATACTGAAAGTATTTAATAGTGCAGTAGTTTGGTGTTCAAGGAAGCAAGTTTGTGTTGCACTATCATCAACAGAAGCAGAAATGTATGCACTAAGTGTGTGTATCACTGAATGTATGTGGCTTCAAAAGCTACTATCAGAATTGGATATTCAGCCAAAGTTATTTTTACCTACGGTTATTTACGAAGACAATCAGAGCTGTATAGCAATCCTGAAGGAAAATAAAAGTATCAACAGATTGAAGCATGTGGATGTGAGGTTCAATTTTATTAAAGATATGTTGGATAAGAAGTTCATTGAAATACAGTATATTCCTTCCGAAGAGCAAGAAGCTGATATTTTGACTAAGGCGTTACCGAAGATACAATACAGCAAATTTTTAAAACTATTGGGTTTTTCAAATTATTGCATTGAAGGGGGGTGTTGAATATAATAATATAATATCAAATGTAGGTATGATCAAGTAGATGGGTTGTCGTTGTTAGGCAAGTTCGTTTTTAGTAATGTAAACAAGTTATGATTAATTATGAAGTGTCATGTAGTTATTAAATATTTTTGAGTTCATCGTTTGCTCTTCTTGTCCTGAATAAGTCCTCAATCGTCAAAATTTAAAACCTATCTGCAAAGACTGTACACAAAACATCTGTAAAGACTGTTTGGAGTGTTGAAATTACTTAAAATGTATTGTTAAGTTATAATTAAGGTTATTTTAATGCAGAAATATGTGTTTATTTCGAAGTTTTTGTTGTTTTTAATAAATGGGTCAGTGTGACCCGTCTGTAGCGATTATGTTATACATATTTGTCTGTAGTAGTTGCGGGTTAACAATCCAATCCAAACACCGAAACATATGAAACTGGCTGTATCCTTCGAATTTCGATAAGAGGAAGATAATAATTTACCGGGATAACAATTTTCGGTAAATAAAATAAATAAAAGTGGAAGATTACCCAATTTTCTTCGGGGAAAGAATAACAAGTTGTGCTTCTACAACCTCAGAGGAACCGGTTACCTTGTTTTATTAACACTGTCACTGTGTAAATTCTAATATTATTTTCACGAACCTAATAGACGTTTTCACGAAACTCTTAATGGCGTCATTGCATTGGCGTCGTCACAACAGACTATCATGGTAACGATGGTAACGACTTCACGACTCTCTCGACAGCTATACTCTCGACTGTTGTACGTGACCGTTGAATATAAAACGTCAGGAATGACCCTACGAAATCCTTTAACGTAAAGTTTGAATATTTTAACATTATGTTTACGTTTACGAGATAATAATTGATATCTCCCAATTGCGCATACTCCTACTCCTTCGATTCCTTAACCAAACCTCAATGTGTAATTAAAATTAAATAAATAAGTCAATTTTGGCCAATATTGCCAATAAATTATTAACAATCGCCTAAAATCAATGATATGATATTCATATTCTATCTAAAATCAACAAATACCTACAAATTTATAGAAAAATAAACCAATATCTTTTTTATTATAAATGACTGGGTGTATCACCGAACCAATTCAATTATTAATTCCACGTCCGTGGGCCGTTCAAATTTATGAGAGTTTCCTACATATTGAGACAAGGACTTTTACTTAGCAAGCACAGATCGACTACCATACTCTTTTACATAGAAAGGGTTTCACAGTAATCTTTGAGGTGTAAATAATAACAATTTTCTCAAAGAAAATCGTACTTAGCTCAATTCAATATGGAACTCGAATATTTTCAAATGTAGTGTAACATGGGTCGCCTTTTACATCCTGCGTCAAGGCACCAAATCTGTAGTGTAAACACCCTAAAATAAATCCTGGTCACATGGAACCAATTCTGTAGTGTAACCTACTTAAAAAATCTACATCCTTGTTGACGGTAAGGAATGGTGATGGAAACTATCTAACCTCTCAAAATGGAGGTTCTGCGTCATGCGCAGTAAATTCAGTAATGTGGCCCCCAGACTGAATGGTTTTGAAAAAGAAGAACCCCTTTGACGTTTGAAATGTCGACTTGCCTGTCGTGAATGACTGATTGAATTTCCCGCCCTGAATGATTGATTTGAATTTAAAGTTCTCCCTACCTGATTTCTAATAAATGACCACATCACTTACTTACCGTTTGTAATCGTTATTTTTACCTTGGCTCGTGATTTACCTGTGTTTGTAGTTTTGGCTCGTGATCTGTCTAGTTTTCACTTTGTTTGGACCTTGTTGTTGTGTGTGTAGTAACCTTATTTTGGTTCGTTCGTAGCAAACGCTACGAAAATACTTTGAGAGAGTCTTTTGTTGAGAGATAGGAGATTTAATTTAAAAGACAGAGTTTCCCCTTTGAATGAATTGATTTATTGACTTTTGAATTGATTTGAATGTTTAGTCTGTTTACCCAGTGATCCCGAAAAGGGTTTTCCTCCTAAGAAAGTTTATAGTCACGAGGAAAAAAAGAAAACCCAGTAAAAACAACTGTAGCGGAAACTCGTATGTTCCGCTTTCGTAAATCGTAAACTCGAAGCTCGAAGGACCAATTATTAATTATTTAACGAAGTTTTAAACAAATAACAAACTGTTTACTTTATTGAAAAATTAACACAACAGTATTTAAAAACGAATGAAATAATCGAAAATTTGAACGTATAAAAGTACTAGAAAGAAACGTATAATGTTAAAAATCGTAGATCGTATAATATTCGTAGCTCGCAGAATATCGCATCGTATAGTAATCAGGGATGGGCGTGTCAATAATGTCGTGTAGAAAATGCTATATTTTACATGTAAAATATCGTGTAGATGTAGAAATTGTTTTCCATGTAGATAAAAGGTAGAAAATATCAGCTTTCATAAACGTCGTATATGTCAAACGTCAATATGTCGAACTTCAGGTTTATACTGTTAACAGAAAAGAGAGAAATTTCAGCAGGGGCAGGGCTTCGTTTTGAGATTTCGATGGTGAAGGTTGAGAAATTGCGGAGGCTGAGAGAAAAAAGTCAGAGTTCGCGAAATACTAACCTTTCCAGTGTAAAAATTTTACCTACCTACTGTCTTCTAAGGGGATATTAGGTGAGAAACATAATTGAGTTTAGAAAATATAGTATAAAATAAGACTAATTATTAAATAATGCCCCCCGATGGGGACGACCCCCCGCCTGGCGGGGGGGATATTCAAACAGCACAATCTGAAAATATAAACGAAATATCTTTTCGCAGAGTCTGATAAAGGTCCTGTTCAGTAATGAATGTATGAATTAATTTTTATTTCTTTTTGTGACTTTATAGTAGTTATTGTTAGCGATAGGATCGGATCGGTATAAATCCTGGTTAAGTTAATTTGTGCAACTAGGTCTATTGTGTTACTACTTCTGTGGTTGTTTTTTTTGTTGTTGTTTGATTTGGCGCGCTCTGTTCACCATTTACTGACGAGGCGACTCATCGGCTGCGCCGTCGTGACAAGAGCATCGAAGAAGACCAACGAAGGCCGTCGTGATCGCAATCCAATCGGGATCGATACAATAATTATTTTCTTGAATTGTCGTGAATTTTCGTGCTATTATTATGGATGGATCATCTTATTGAAGTTGGTGTAGACCATGAGCTGGAGGGCCCTCCGAGCAGCTGGATCTCCTAGAATCGGGGTAAGTCGATGCCGTCAATTCGTTGGTTTAAAAATGGTGAATTCGATCAATAAAAACCATTTATATTGAATTTTTAAAACTACTATTTGAGTAGTTTACATTGGTCCTTCGAGCCGAGGATAGTTGAACCTCAGAAATAGTCGTGTTCTACTTAAATTATTTGAAATTTAGTAGACAAAAATATTGTTAAAATAATTTAATTAATAACCATTGGAATTCGATTTTAGCTGGATAGCCGGCCTTCATACCGATAACGCCAATCTTATCGCTCGCTATAGGTGTACCTACCTTCTTAAAGTAGGTATTTATTTTTAAATAAAATTATTGAACTTTTATTATTGTATTAAAGATAATAGTTATTTTGTTTATTAGTCTATTAAGCAATTGATTGAATAGATTGATCGAGCTATAGAGTCAAATTTGTATTTAAAGAACAAAGTTATTTTTGTTAGATTTGTTCGTTTAAGACCAAAACTTTCTGTTTTCCTTTTGATTTATAATGGCTAATTTGCAAAAGTTAACACAAAATAGGGCCACCAGGGCTCATCATATTGATCGAATAAATGAAATGCTCGTGGTCGCTGAAACTGCGCTCAAGGATCAGGCAATGCATACAGAGTTCAAAATGCGATACGCTAGCTTAGAAACTACCTTTAAATCGGTAGAGGTTTTTAATGCAAAAATTATTAGTATGGTTAGCGTTTTAGAACAGAGGGATGAGGAACTTAATCAGGAAAAAATTGTTAGGGTAAACGTTGATAAAAATTATTTTAAAATTAAAACGATTTATCATGATCTTTTTTCGGCTCAGAATGTATTAAATCAATCGGTACGGCAGCCTGTCGCTAATAATGTCAAACTTCCAAGAATTGCGCTACCGTCCTTTAATGGGCAGCTGAAGGATTGGTTGAATTTTGTCGATTTATTCACCACCTTAATTGATAGTAATGAAGATTTATCAGGAATTGAAAAGTATCAGTATTTGATTAGCTGTCTTTCGGGAGAACCTTTAGATATTGTTAAAGGAATTGCCTTATCTAATGATAATTATGCCATAGCATTTGACAACCTTAAAAAGAGGTACGACAATAAAAGACTGTTGGCAACGTCATTTTGGAATGAAATCGTTAATTCTCCAAGAATGGAGAAGGAGAGTCTAAGTGTTCTTCGTGATTTAATTAATAAATTCAAAGAAAACTTAGCCGCCCTGGATTCGCAAGGTTTTCCTGTTGATCAGTGGGACTTTCCTCTTTTCAATATATTATTAGGAAAAATTGATACGAAGACGCGTACCCGTTTTGAGTTAGAGTTTGGTAAAACTGAATTGCCCACTTATCCTGATTTGATAGAATTTCTGAGCAATCATTGCAAGGCTATGGGGACTGTGGAATTTGCCCAGAATTCTTCGGCTTCTCAGAAAGTATACTCGGCATCGATTTCTTCTAAGCAACATAATGTAAAGTCCTATCGTCGTTCGTCGTTGCATGTTAGCGGTGACGTTACCCATGTAAGAACCGTATGCTCGGATTGCAAAAGCTATCATCACATCAGCAAATGTCCTTCCTTCGTCGCCAAAGCACCTCATGCTAGATATGTATTTTCCAAAAAGCATCATTTGTGCTTAGGTTGCTTGAGTGACTCTCATAACTTGAAAGATTGTCGAGAGGCTTCAAGATGTCGAATCTGTCAAGGAAATCATCATGAATTGCTGCATTTTGAGAAGAGTGATAAAGAAAGGCCAAGATCTGCGGTCGTCTCCTCCGAAAAAGCTGACAGGGTATTGGCCAATGAGTGTCTTGAGCTGGGGGGCGCAGCCGGTCAAGGTTCCGTCTTGAGTGCTGTGGCCAATTCTGACTCGTCATATTCTACGGTGTTGCTGTCGACAGTTGAAGTGAATGTTTTGGATGCATTTGGAAGTCTTCAAAAGGTTAGAGCCTTGATCGATAATGGTAGTCAAGCTTCATTTATTACCGAGTCATGCTGTAAACGTTTAGGTTTCAGGTACTCGACAATGGCGCAGTCAGTTCATGGTATCGGAAATTCGTCGATGGTTCATCCGAAGGGCAGGTTATCATGCATTATTCGGCCTGTTCATTCACAAACTCCTCAACTGAATGTAGAATTTTTCGTTTTGTCTCGAATTTGTGCTGACATGCCAAGTCAGTCATTTGTAAACAAGGGCTGGTCACATCTTTCGAATTTGCAGATGGCTGATCCTTATTTTAATTGTTCAAAGCCCATAGATATGCTACTATCAGCTGAAGTATTTGCACAGATCCTGTGCAACGGTAGAATAGAGGGTGGGCCAAATGAGCCTATTGCGCTTAACACGAGTTTTGGTTGGCTCGTGAGCGGTCGCATCCAACACCAATCATCAATATCTTCGAAAATTAATTCGTTTGTCACCTCCTTGCTGGTCACGTCCCTCACTGATCAATCACTGGAAGTTACTTTGAAAAAGTTTTGGGAACTTGAATCGGTTCCTTGTAAAGTCGTGTCGTCTCCGGATGACATTCAATGTGAGGAGCTCTATAAGCGGACGGTCACTAGAAATGACGAAGGTCGCTACATAGTATCGCTCCCGTTTCGCGAAGGAGAAAATCCTTCATTAGGGAATTCTCGGGATAGGGCTCTTCGTAGATTTTATTCACTTGAGAATCGTCTTTCGAAAAACGAGAGTCTTCGTAGTCTATACAATGATTTTATGCAGGACTATCTCAATTCGGGTCACATGCAACTTGCGTCTCTACTCAGGGACCCTTCATTGGGGTATTACATTCCACATCATTGTGTTATGCAGCGTGCCTTGCACGCTACGTTTTCTTTTTCAAAATTTTAATTCTCGATTTGGAATATTTTTATAAAGTTCAGAAAAGTTATGATTGACTGTACATTTTCGCTGATGTAGGAGGCTGTATTAGGCAAAGATCACGAACGAACACCTGGCAGCTATTAAGAAATTCTTGCTTTTGTTATTTAAGTAAGACGTAGAAAACATGTCTGGTCGATTTTCTGTCCCGGTTCTGGGTTTTCAGAGTTTGAAAAGTATATCATCTTATGCGAATTAATTTTCCACGTCTAATGAGACCACTCTCATCTTGCTACTCTAGATTTCGGATTAGTTATCCAGATAAAACCTAAAAGATTATTTCTTTGGGTGTGGGTTAAAAAACATGAAAAGATAGTCGAGAAACCCATAAAGAAACATAAACAACTTGCGTTTCGTTCTGAGACACGACAAGCCTCGGAGATATGCGGATTCACGATTGTGAAATTTAAGTTTGAATAGAGGGAGAACTGGAGAGGTTGGTCGTACTGTCGAGAGTGTGCCGACGTATATGGTGAAAGATCCGACACCGTCGCGTGCGAGTTTTAAGTGTTGCATACTGTCAATGATGAGATTTGGAGTTGAAAGTGGGTCAACATTTTCGGTTAGACGGTAGTTGGGGCGCATGAGTAGCGTCACCCCAGAAAATTATAAGTAAGGGTAAAGGACGCGTTAGGTTCATTTTTGGGTCTTAATTCGGGAGATCATGTAGCTTGTCTACAAGTTCGTAAATTAGTATTAGTCCCTTGTGTAAGCACACATAGATATTATTATGGTGAAGTTGTTTCCGTGAAAGATGCAGTCTTACGTGAGTAATCTTTTGAATTTAATTTTGGTCATTATAACTAATGTTCGCTTTCTTGTCTTTACAGACAAGGGACGTGGTTTTGGACTTACGTACTACTAGATTAAGTTTTTGAACGTAGTCTTGGACGTAGTCTTGGACGAAGTTTTGGGATGTAGTTTTAGACGTAGTTTTGGACTTACTTACTTATTATTGGATTTAGTTTTGAACGTAGTTTTGAACTTTAGTTTTGATTTACTTTTGAGCTTCAAGTTCTAGAGTGTTAGATTCCAACTTCTAGTTTCAATTTTTTAACTACTAATTTCCGATTTCCAGTTTTTGATTTCGAACTTTGAATTTCTAAGTTTTAACTTTTGATTCCTGAATGTTAATTTCGAACTTCTAGTTTCTGAGTTTTGAGTTCCAACTTTCAAATTTCTGATTCACATGAAAGTTTACATAAAGATTCGATCATGTGGAGGCTTAGGTAGGTACCTACCTAGGTAGGTATACTAACCTGTGTGAAGGGTGATATTTGAAGAAGCTTGGAGAAATAAAGAAGAGTGGTGGAGTTTAGTTTGGAGGCATGGAAGGTTTCATCAGGCAGAGGTTCTAGCGCTTTTATATTTGGTCGTCCCAAGGTAGCAGGGGGAGCAGTCCAGCTCATCCGGCACCTGGAGCACCAACCAAGGGGTGCTAACACCAGTGCAAAGGCAGTTCCAGCAACCATGCCGGCCTAGTCTTTGATCATCGCGCTTAGGTTAGAGGAACCTTAGTTCGTCAGTTTTTGAGATGGAGTTTTGAATAATAAGGTATGTCTTTATAAGTGAATAAACTTTTGCTATTTTCCAACAACCAAGAAAATTAAATAAATTCCAGTACAGTGTTTAATTGATTTCATCACCTATGACTTTCTAAGTGAATCTGATTTTTGATAATATGTTATGAACTTTTATTGTGGTCAACAAGTGACTAATGTAATGGTTATGTGTAAAAATAATTTATTAAATTTCTCGTGTGTGTTTAGGATTTTGAGTTAGAGATGATCATTTTGCAAATTAAATTTTGAATTTCAGATTTTGTAGGTAGATACCGATTTTTATATTGAAACTTTTGCTTAAGATAAATTTAAATTTTTGATAAATAACCTCTGATCTAACTCTGAGTTCTATTCAGAATCATACCTATGTGTTATAGGTTAGAAATTGTTTAATAGAATTTGAGCTTTGGAAATTTTTATCTGAACTATTGAAATGATATAGGTACCTATCTTGAATTTTAATCATGTAAGTTTGATATCATTGGTAATAAGGTAATATTTATGTTTGAATATTTGAGTCAGGATTACTGATTTTAATTATTAAATTGATTGTTTATATGTAAGATCTATTGGTGATTGCCAGTCTATTGTACTGATGATGAAATTGATTTTAATAAATCTTTGTATTAAAATTCAACAATTTTAGAGTTTTGAGAATCAACCCTCCTCATGTTCTTTTAAATCATTTATTCAATAAGTAGAATAACATCAAGAATAAGGTGATATATTCTGGTATATTTTGGTGAGGTTTATCATTTTTTTGTTATTGTTTGTAAAATTGTTAGGAGTTACTACGGGTCCAGTCTGGTTCGGTGAATGCTGGATTTTCCAGAGGAAGGCCACATTTATCTGTCCCGGGCTGGATAATCACAACGAACATTTTGATTAAGTTTGGTTTTGATTTGATACTTTGGAAATTTAGACGATCACTTTTCAAAATTTAAAGTTTATTTTTGTTTCGACATTTAGAATATTTGGGTGGGGCATTCCAAATTTGATATGTTCCACTCGACAGGCCAATGTGGCTAATGTTACAAATTTGCCTAGTCACATTGAGATCTGTCAATAGCCACCTCCTTCCTTTCGGGGTTAAGGTAAGTGAATTATTATTTTTTTTATTGTTCAACTTTTTGAGTGGGAGTAAGCGAGGGGGAGGAAGGCTCCAGTTATTAAGACGGACTCCCTGACTTCTAAACTTCGCGTTGTCTTTGACGCATCCTCAAAGACTTGTGATGGGTTATCATTAAATGATACCCTGTTATGTGGGAAGAAACTCCAAGCAGATATCGCTGCACTTCTCCTTCGTTTTCGAACACATAAAGTGACCTTCACAGCTGATATTCGGCAGATGTACCGTCAAATTCTCATTTCTCCCCTTCAAAGAGATTATCAAAGAATCATTTGGAGATTCTCTCCAAAGGAACCGCTAAAAGAGTACGTCTTGAAAACGGTAACGTACGGTGTCTCGTCATCATCATTCTTAGCTCTTAGAACTCTTAGACAATTAGCACTTGATGAAGGCAATCGGTATCCTTTAGCTGCGAGAATAATTTTGGAGGATGAGATTTATGTGGATGACATACTGTCTGGGTGTAATTCCGTGGAAGAAGCAAAGCTGGTTATCCAGCAGCTCATCGCCCTACTTCGTTGCGGCGGTTTTGAACTTCGCAAGTGGGCAAGCAATTGTCCACAACTTTTGAAAGATATTCCCGAAGAATTCAAACAAGTACCATTGGACTTTGATGAAGATTCCGTTATTAAAATTTTGGGACTTCGCTGGAATCCTTCAAGAGATACGTTTTCATACTCGGCGAACGTATTGTCAAAGTCATGTACGAAACGAAGCATTCTGTCTGAATTAGCTCGCATTTTCGACCCGTTGGGATTTCTAACTCCATTGACGTTTTTTGCAAAATATTTGATGCAGCATTTGTGGGCCTTGAGAGTCGATTGGGACCAGGAACCACCGGATGATGTCGTCAATGTTTGGAAAAAGTATAAATCTGAACTCCCCTGTTTATCGTCGCTAGAAATACCTCGTTCGTTTTCGACCACTGTTGGTTCGATTTGTGAACTTCATGGATTTGCAGATGCCAGTGAGCGAGGTTACGCTGCTGTCGTTTATTTTCAAGTCAAGACGGGTGAGCTCTCCAAAGTCTTTTTGATTTCGGCTAAATCCAAAGTAGCACCCATGAAAAGGATCTCGTTACCGCGGCTAGAGTTGTGTGCGGCAGTATTATTATCTGATCTATTATCCTTCGTCAAGTCCACATACCATAATCTATCTTTCACTAAGATCTCAGCTTGGTCAGACTCTACGATCGCTCTCCAATGGATCAAATCCTCTCCACATCAATGGAAAACGTTTGTGTCTAACAGAGTCACTCACATTCAAGAAAGAGTTAGCCCCATAAATTGGCATCATGTCTCGGGTCGGGAGAATCCTGCGGATGTCGCTTCTCGAGGAGCTTTACCCGTTGAATTGTTGAACCATCCTTTATGGTGGGCGGGACCTCCATGGTTGTCGTCCCGGAATTCTACACCGACTCCGCCGCAATTGTTACAGTCCTGTGCGGAAGCCTTGGTTGAGGAACGCAAATTTGTGTTACACACTGCATTAGACCCTCATCCTGTTTTATCATTGTTTGATAGGTATTCGAGCCTAGAAAAGATCCAAAGAATCGTCGCAATCTGTCTGAGATTTATTTCGTCGGTTGTCAGGCGCATCAATGCAAAAAATCTTGCTTTTGCAATCAAAAACAGCTTTACCGCATTCGATTCTAATAGCAGCTCCCTTAAGCCCGTTGAACTTGAGACTAGTCTATTGGTTATTTGTCGTTTGGTCCAACACGACATATTCTCGGAGGAAATTTTGTGTTTGAAAAGGGGCAAGTTGCTCTCAAAATCGTTTAGGCAACTCAGTCCTTTTCTAGATGATCTAAGTATAATCCGGGTAGGCGGTAGATTAGTGCATGCGAAATTAACTTATGATCAGAAATTTCCCATATTGTTACCGCGTCAACATCGGTTGACGTATCTTATAATCGATCATTTTCATAAGAAATACTCACACTGTGGACTAAGGACATTGCAGTTTCTTATCGCGCAACAGTTTTGGATTCTATCACCTAGACGAGCCATTCGTCATGTTTTATCGAAATGTTATAGATGTTTTAGGGTTAATCCCGTTCCTTGTCAGCCGACTATGGGAAACTTGCCAGTTTCACGGGTTTCGCAAATAAAACCCTTCTCGTGTGTAGGATGCGATTTTGGTGGACCATTTTCGGTTACCCTTGGTAAGTCTCGCGGGTCAAGGTCTCAAAAGGCATACCTCTGCTTATTTGTTTGCTTCGCCACGAAAGCTGTTCACCTCGAACTCGCTTCGGACCTTTCTGCCGAATGTTTTCTCGCAGCTTTTCGACGTTTCATTTCGCGGCGAGGCAGATGTTCAATGGTGTACAGCGATTGTGGCACAAATTTCGTAGGTGCTTATAAATATTTAAGGGACCTGATGAAGGGTGCTGTGGAATCTGAAAAAGAGTCTGCGCCTCATTTCGGAGGACTCTGGGAAGGCGGTATAAAATCCGTTAAATCGCATCTCTCGAAGGTCGTCGGGGAACAAATTCTCACGTTCGAAGAGTTATACACAGTACTGGTCAGTATTGAATCAATTTTGAATTCACGCCCCCTGGTTGAAATGAGTTCGGATCCTCATGACTTGTCGGTCTTGACACCAGGTCATTTTCTAACTTTGGAGCCGCTGACCGCAATTCCCGATCATGACCTCACTCATTTAAATATGTCTCGTTTGAATCGTTGGCAGCTGCTCCAAAGGCTCCAGCAAGATTTTTGGAAGCGATGGCATTCGGAATACCTGCATTCGTTAATGCAACGTTCAAAATGGACGAAGCCTGGCAAAGGCCTTATTAAGGGAGATTTGGTCGTTATTAAGGACGAACAATCCCCACCTTTACGTTGGCGCTTAGGACGGGTAACCGATCTACAGGTGGGCCCAGATGGAGTACCTCGCGTCGCTAGCGTGAAGACTGCCACCGGAGTTCTGTTGCGTCCGTTGGTCAAATTATGCCCTTTACCGGGCACTGCCGAATAATTACTATTTTTCGATAATCATTTTAAATTGAGAGTTTTGTTTTTTGTTAGTGTATAGCTCGATCAACTAGATAATAATTAATTTTTTTTCTTTAAAAATCGCGGTGTATTTTTGGTGGGCGGAATGTTCAGTAATGAATGTATGAATTAATTTTTATTTCTTTTTGTGACTTATAGTAGTTATTGTTAGCGATAGGATCGGATCGGTATAAATCCTGGTTAAGTTAATTTGTGCAACTAGGTCTATTGTGTTACTACTTCTGTGGTTGTTTTTTTTGTTGTTGTTTGATTTGGCGCGCTCTGTTCACCATTTACTGACGAGGCGACTCATCGGCTGCGCCGTCGTGACAAGAGCATCGAAGAAGACCAACGAAGGCCGTCGTGATCGCAATCCAATCGGGATCGATACAATAATTATTTTCTTGAATTGTCGTGAATTTTCGTGCTATTATTATGGATGGATCATCTTATTGAAGTTGGTGTAGACCATGAGCTGGAGGGCCCTCCGAGCAGCTGGATCTCCTAGAATCGGGGTAAGTCGATGCCGTCAATTCGTTGGTTTAAAAATGGTGAATTCGATCAATAAAAACCATTTATATTGAATTTTTAAAACTACTATTTGAGTAGTTTACAGGTCCCTATCAGGTAATGATAGAATCCAAAAACAATAATTTAGGAAATTATCATCATTTAGGTATTGCAAAAAATATACTTGAGCTAAAATTTGAAGGGATTGTAAAAACGGAAAGAAAGGGAATTAATAGAATA
This sequence comes from Malachius bipustulatus, assembly GCA_910589415.1. Lineage (NCBI taxonomy): Eukaryota > Metazoa > Arthropoda > Insecta > Coleoptera > Melyridae > Malachius > Malachius bipustulatus. The sequence goes on along the minus strand of OU342636.1, from coordinate 9,081,444 downwards.
TCGATAGAATTTAATAACTATCAAGCTGCTAATAATTTCTCACAGAATAAGTCATTGATAGAAAAAGGTTATAACTTGTTTATCCCCAATAATCTGGTATCATGTCGTGGAATAGTGAAATATATAGACAAAAATTTAAGTGAGAAAGAGTTAAAGGAAATCACAGACACACATGATATTGGAGTGTTGGAAGTAAAGCGAATGAAACATAGATGTGTAGACAAAAATAATAAAGATAAGATTACATACGAACCTACGGGGACTGTTTTATATACCTTCTCAGGTAACACGTTACCAAGAGAAGTTACGATCTACAACGTACCTATGCGTGTAGAACCTTATGTGATCCCGGTGATCCAATGTTATAATTGCTTGTTGTTTGGGCATACCAAAAAACTATGCAGGGGTAAAAATAGATGTTTTAATTGCACGGAAGTTCATGGGGACGATGAATGTTTTAAGGGTAAAAGGTGTCTGAATTGTAGGTCCACAGATCACAGATCAACGGACAAAACATGCCCGGAATATAACAGACAAAAACAAATACGAGAAATAATGTGTTTTGAAAACTTATCATTCTTTGATGCAAATCAAAAAATACCAAAACCGAGACCACAAAGACCATACCTCATCAAAAATAGTAATTTCCCAACATTAAAAAGACAGACATTGGAGACAGGGGCAAAAACCCACAACAAAAGTAATGACAAACATATTACGGTAGAACAACGGAGAACTCACACTACTTCTAAACGAACCGTTAGTGCTGCCCTTCAATTACCTACCAAAAAAAGGAAAGAAAACACTAAACCAGGTTATGACAGAGACGCACACAACAAATGTCTGATCAAAACTCAGACCACAAAAACGACTCCAGAAGACGAGGGAGCGAGTATGGACTGTGACTCGACGGATGCTGGTGAATCCTCCACCGCATACGGGACAAACACACAAAAAGCAGAACAGGATCAAAATTACGACATAATTCAAAACTTTCGGGCAATACTTAGAGATTTAAATAAGTTGACAACAAAAAAAAAACAGGAAAAAATAGAAATAATAGGGAAACTATTACAAGCAAATTACTATGGATCACAATTACATGACGACACTGATCAATCAGAATATTAAACTCATACAATGGAACATTCACAGTGTCAGGGCAAACGGGGTTAACCTGCGGGTGCTGATTCGTGAAATGGACCCGGATCTCATTTTTTTGAGTGAGACCTGGAATTCCATGAATAGTTATATGAAGCTTCCAGGATACAACATAATAAGGAATGACCGAGCGGATGGATATGGAGGAATAGGAATAGCAGTGAGATATCAGATGAGGTTTTATGTGAAAGAGGTAGATGCAACTTTCCTTCCAACAGATGTGCAAATAATAATAAACAAAATAGGTAAGATCACGTACCTACCTATTAATGTATTGCCCCCCACAGTGTAAAATAACGTTGGATATGTGGATGAAACTCCTAGGACTGGTTAAGGCCCCATATATAATATTGGGAGATTTTAACGCAAACAACCAACTATGGGGAAGCGGACTGAAAAATCGAAATGGCCGAATCATCGAGGAGTTACTGCAACTGACCGACCTTGTGATCTTAAATGACGGAACACCAACTAGAAGAACAAGCCCAGGTCAAAATAAGAGCGCAGTCGATCTAACGATGTGTTCCCCAGACATTGCGTCAGATATAAGCTGGGAAGTCTACCCAGACACTGGCACAAGTGATCACTTTCCTATTGTTTGTAAGATAGGACACCATGAAATAGAGGCAACCTACCGGAAGACGAGAAAAATATACAAGAAAGCAAATTGGGCTGAATACAGCGAGTTAATAGCAACGGAAATGGAAGAAAGCAATGTGCATATTAGTTATGCAAGGTTACGAGGTATTATAGATGAGGCTGCAGAGAAAACAATTCCAGTAAATAGACCAGCGAGAAATAACAGAAAATACTGTGTTATATGGTGGGACGAAGATTGTAACAACGCAATAAAAAACCGAAAACAAAAATTAAGAGAATATATCCAGAACCCTAATCTAGAGACATATATAAATCTAAAACAGGGAATAGCAGAGACGCAAAGAACGTTAAAACAAAAAAAGAAGAATTCATTCCGAGAATATTGTGGCAAGCTAAATAGGAACACACCAATTGGATCTATTTGGAAATATGTAAGATCAATGTCCAGGAATACTAATGCGAACCCCACTGCAAACCTCCTTCCAGACCCCCAGCTAGTACCGCAAATTATGGAAGATTTATCAACGTGCCAGGATAATCCGAACTTCCAACTCGAACCAAATGAAGATATACAATTGTTCACGGACCATGAGTTAAAATACGCACTGAAAAACAAAAAAGACACCACACCAGGACTAGATGATATATCTTACTCAATGATTTCAAACTTGCCAGAGGAAGCATTACAAGCCCTCCTAAATATTTACAACGGATGCCTCACAGGTAGAACAGTCCCCACGGACTGGAAAACATACCTGATCTATCCCTTCTTGAAACACAAGAAACCACCCAATCAAGTGGAAAATTATAGATGTATTGCAATCTCTTCCTGCCCGGGAAAAATTCTACAAAGTATGATAAAAAATAGATTAGAATGGATTACGGAAAATAATAGACTTCTCCCGGACCTTCAAACCGGATTTAGAAAAGGGAAAAGCATAACTGACAGCATAACCTACCTCACAACATATATACAAGTAGGGCTTAGCAGAAATTTGCAAACATTAGCAGTGTTCCTCGATTTAAAGGCAGCCTATGATACAGTAATAATCCATCGGCTATATAGTAAATTAGTAGATCTCAATATCCCAGTATATCTATGCAATGTGATTTTCAATCTGTTTACAAACAGACTCACGTACGTTCAAGACAACCTAGGACAAACACATGGACCTAGAAACCTGTCGACAGGACTCCCGCAAGGATCACCCTTAAGTCCGCTCCTATTTAACCTCTATGTTAACAATCTGGGATGTAACCTTCCTTCAGAGATCAAAATACTTCAGTATGCAGATGATTTTTTCCAGCACTTTTCCTCCAGCACTGACAGTGCTGGAGGTAACTAATATAATAGTGGGGCTCAAAAATGGTACGGCTCCTGGTGTTGATGAGATACCTGTGAGTGTGGTTAAATATAATGCGGGTGTGGTAGCTGAGTATTTGACGTGGATAATTAACCGTTCCGTTGAAGAAGGCTGCTTTCCTAAGGTGCTGAAGCGGTCTTTGGTTGTTCCAATCTTTAAAAAAGGAGACCCATGTGAATTAAAGAATTACAGACAGGTATCACTCGTCAGCGTATTTTCCAAAATCGTGGAGAAGGCGATTTATGGCAGGTTGCTTGATTTTTTAGAAAAGTATGATCTGTTCACTTCGTGCCAGCATGGTTTCCGTAGAGCCAGATCTACGGAGACTGCTGTTGTAGAGTTTGTACAGTATGTTTCGAGGGAAGTTGACCGTAGGCAGACTGTTGTGGGTGTCTTTTTTGATCTTACACAGGCTTTCGATTCGATAGATATAGAAATCTTGCGGCGGAAACTCGGAGTTCTTGGAATACGTGGCTTCTTGGGCGACTTCTTGGTTTCCTTTGTCTCTCAAAGGCAGATAGCGGTGAGGAATAGGGACGTTACATCGGGGTGGTATGATACGGAGATGGGAACACCCCAGGGTAGTGTGTTGGGTCCGCTTTTGTTCCTTATCTATATCAATGACTTGCCGAATTTTATTTCGAATGCGAGGGTGTTTATGTATGCGGACGATACCACTTTGGTTATCTCAACTGACAACAAGCACGAAGTGGAGACTCTGGTGAAGAGAGCATGTCTTCAGTTTGCTGGCTGGTGTGAGGGGAACAGATTAATTGTAAACTATGATAAAACCGTTGCTGTGGAATTTTCTGGTATGTATATGAGCCCCTTGATGCAGTCTTGGTTTCAGGTTAATGACAACAGAATAAATGTTTTGCAATCGGTTAAGTTTTTGGGCGTAAAAATTGACAGCAGGTTAAGCTGGAATCATCAAATATCTGATATATGTGCTAAACTAGGCAAGGCTTATTACGTTATGTTGGTGATGAAAAGGAGCTTTCCTGCTGATGTTCGTTTGAACGTTTACTATGCGTTGGTTCAGTCGGTCTTATCATTCAATATACTTGTATGGGGACAGGCAGGTGAACTGCAGCGAGTGTTTGTTCTGCAGAAAAGAATAATAAGAATGATGTACGACGTTCCACCTGGAGAATCTTGCCGTCAAATATTTGAGGCCAGGGGTCTGTTTACGGTGGTTGCATTATACATATACAAATTACTAAATTATGTGCACAATAACAAAGTAAGGTTTGACATCAATAGTGATGTTCATAGTTATAAAACTAGGGGCTGGAGTGATATCCATCTAGACAAGATTTACCACCTTAATTATAGGAAAACCCCATTTTACGCTGGCTGTTCAATGTACAACATGCTACCGTTAGAATGGAGAAGTTTCTCATCTAAACATTTTAAAATGAGGATTAAGAGAGCTCTTACCTCTAATGTTATCTATACATTGGAGGAATTTTCTGCGTGGATGAAATCAATGAAATAGAGATTGAGGCAGTGTCATGTTCCAAATAACACTGTATTTTATTATTTTTTAAGCTTAGGTACACATTGATGTGTTGAATGTTTTAATTGTTTTGTTTGACTTGTTATGTAATTCATCTTTTTTGTGTTTTTACATAATTATTGTACATGTGATCGTTATTGTACTTAATGTCAATTTGATTTTAATTGTGACACGCCTTCTCTATGAGAAATCAAAGGCAAAATAAATTATTATTATTATTATTATTATTATTTAGTAATAGAACCACAGGAGATAATATTACCAACATGGTAAATAAGGTAAACAACGCATTACAAGGGTTGGCCGAAACCTTGAATGATTTAAATCTCACAATCTCCGCAACTAAGTCAGCAGCAATGGTATTCCGAAAGGGTGCTTGCAGAATGAGATACCCCAGCCTCTTCTATAAGGATGACGTAATCCCATGGAAAACCAAGACAAAATACCTGGGAACTATATTCACGGAAACACTGCACTGGAAAGAACACATACTCGAAGTAAAAAGGAAAGCCCAAAAAGGAATGAACATCATGAAGGCAAGCAGCGGTACCTGGTGGGGAGCAGATCCACACATACTAAAATTAATGTACAACGGAATAGTACGGGCACACCTCGACTGGGGGAGCATCATTCTCAAACCATCCCCCAAATATCTACTACAACAGCTAGATAAATTGCAATTCCAGGCACTTCGTATAATAACAGGATGTATGAAGAGTACCCCAACAAAAGCGCTACTGGGAGAATGCGCTGAACCTTCATTAGATTCTAGAAGGATATGGCTAGCCAATAAATTCTTCAGCAAGATAAAAGTCTTCGTAAATCATCCACTACTCGAGATAACTGATGAGTCAGACATACGACCCCATAATACACAAAACAGAACAATTGAGTTGCTTCGAATTTGACTTAATGACTCAGATAAGAAGTATCGATTATACTAGGTCAGATATGAACAAAGGAGACCATAATGAGCAAACCTTTTTGGAATTTAAAAATCAGCAGTGGGAGGGATGGTTTGAGATTTACACAGATGGATCAGTAAATGCTGAAACAGGGGAAGTGGGCATTGGGGTCTATGCCCCAAAGGACCAGTTAAAATATGGTTGTAGATTACATCCTCAGACTCAAATCTGCACTGCAGAAATAGTGGCCATACATAAAGCATGCCATTATGTACTGGAAAGAAACATAAACAGGGGTGTGATTTTTTCAGACTCTTTGTCCGCCATAGAGAGCATCTGCAAGGATAAGTACGACACAGAAACCTCATACATAGCGTTACTGACAAAAAGAATGTTACTGGAAGCGACAGACAATGATATAAACATCCAATTGGTCTGGATACCGAGCCATACAGGTATTAAAGGGAACTCCATAGTTGACCAGATAGCAAAGGAAGCTGGTTCGGGGAACTACTACAAAGAAATCCAACTGGACAAAAAAGACATGATTGCCAGCATAAGAGGCAAATTGAGACAGGAATGGCAAGAGGAATGGCGAGATAGAGATCCGGGGAAGGCAAAATGGTACGTCTCCATCCAAGAGAATTTCCCTTCAAATCCTTGGTATCGAAAAATTCCATGGATCAACCGCAGACATCTCACAATGATCATAAGAATGAGAACGGGACACTGTAGCATGAAGAAGCACCTGTTCAGGTTGGGAATTGTCGCTGAACCATACTGTGAATGTGGACAAGTAGAAGATCTTAATCATATACTTTTTGAATGCCCCATCAACAAAATCCATCACTGGGATCTATATCGGGAACTTATTGATAATGGGATAACAGCACCTATCAGTGATTTAACCTTACTGAGAAATTTGAATGAAGATACCGTTAGGATAATCTATCATTACCTGATGTATAACCATATTAAATTATAATCAATGGGAAATTTAATTAAATTAATCTACTCAAAATAATATTTATTAAAAAAAAAAAATAAAAAAAAAAAATTAAAATAATAAAGGAAAGGAAACGTAGAAACGTTAATAAATTCTGTATATTGGATGGGGGAAAGGGAAGTTGCACAAGTAATATATAAGTAATCCTATCTTTATATTTGTTTACCTTCCTAGATCCTGGGAGATTATCCAAGGCATATTTCGGGTTTGTGTAAAGCTCTGTACCTGTACATGCCTGCAGAGCGAGAAGAGTGTATCCTTTGTTGTGTTGTCTGACTAACAATCTCCCCGCAAAGTAGACAGGAAAAGTACACAAAATAAACACCGCAAACCTTGACAAAAGCAGAAGAAGAATAGAAAGTCAACGGAAGCAGGTGATGGGTCCAGATCCAGACGTATAGAAATATACAGCTTGCTCCGAAGAAAGTATTAAGAAAGTGAGGCTGGCTAAATACATGGGTAGAAGCCAAAAAAGGAAAGAAGAAGAAGAAGAAGAAGAAATTTCAGCAGGTTATGTTATTGTTGATCAATGGTTTTGATTATTTAATAATTCATTTTCACGTCTTTTCTTATCCTCATCATCTTTTTATAACGTGAGGGCTAGAAGTAATTGATAATTAGTTTTGGCTTGCTTCATGAATATTATTTTTGATTAAAATAAATGGAACATAATATTGATAATAATTAAGAATAGTTCCGTATGAAATAAAATAAGGTAGCAGTGCCAAGTGCCAGTACCCAGTACCTACTTCGGGAATTTATTAAAAGTGAAAGAGCTTTGTTTGGCTAGGCCTTTATTGATGTAAGGTACCAACAGAAGAGAAATATAACAGCAGACAACATGATTGATGTTTGCATGGCTTTCGACCGGGTGCAATATGGGTGTACCCATATTGCGCCGCCTGCCGCCTGGTTTTATGATTTGCCCTAATAAAGGAATTATCATTATTCACTCAATAATCTTTAATAAATCCATTATTCGACATTGTTATTACCTTCAAATAAAATCAATAACAAAAACTTTGTCATTTATAAATGATAAAAACCATTTTACTTTATTAAGTTTCAATATTCCGCATTCGGCGCCATTAATGGGTATCACAGACTATCATACCTTATGGGTATACAAACGCAAACACAAACGCAAAACACAACCTGACACTTGACTTTTCTGTTTCTGTAATATTTAATTGACTTGACTGACACTATTGACAGCTGACATGTAAATTCTACATATTCTACATTGTCTACATATTTGACATATTCTACCTATATTTTACACGCACGTGTAGATTATTAACGGAGGTGTGTAGACGCCCATCCCTGATAGTAATGTAATAACGAATGATGAATGTCGAATCTTGGAATCTTCTACTTCTTTTGGTAGAAGGGACACGCCGACCGCCCTTCCTTGGTCAGTGACGTCATGGGTCTTCACGCGGTGATTGCGAGATTGCCATGGTTGTCAGACTGCTCTTGCGTAGGTATTCGCAACATGCCGCCCCCGTTGGAAGAAGCGTCTTCCAATTCAAATGGTGTTGGTAACAGGCAAACTTGATGAACAGCACGTCGCAGGACACCGTTCTTCGTTTGTATCTCGAGGACTCGGATAATTCCATCACTACCAGGAATTGCAGCGCAGATTCGACCCAATGGCCAGTACATGGGCGGAGCGTTGTTGTCCTTAAGAATAACAAGGCCGCCGATTGGATACCGCGAACCGGGATCCCGGTGTTTCCATTTGTTCCTCTCTTGCATCGATGTTAGAACCTCTTTGTTCCATCTTTTCCAAAAATGCTGGAAAAGTTGTCGGATTTTTCGATAATTTCCCAGCGTATTAACCTTGACACTGGTGACGTCTTCTTCTGGTAAACAGGTCAGAGAGTCTCCAATAAGGAAATGACCGGGAGTTAGGATGGAGAAATCATTTGGATCGTCGGATGATGGAAGTAGGGGTCTTGAATTTAAAATTGCCTCTATTTGAGTCGTAAGTGTGGACATCTCTTCGAAGGTGAAAATAACGTTTTTGGCGACTCTTCGAAAATGATGTTTGAAAGATTTAACAGCGGCCTCCCAGAGCCCTCCGAAATGAGGTGATCTGGCAGGTATAAAGTGCCACGTAATGTTATTATTTAATAAGTAATTCTTGACCTGACAATCTTGACTCGTTTCCATTAAAAAGTGAAAAGAATTCTTTAATTCGTTATTTGCGCCTTTGAAATTAGTTGCATTGTCGCTATAAATATGTTTACATATGCCCCTACGAGAAATAAATCTTTTGAATGCATTTAAGAACCCTTCAGAGGACAAGTCGCTAACAATTTCGATATGCACAGCTCGCGTTGCCATGCATATAAATATTGCTACATAACATTTGACTAATTTGCGATTACGTAACTTGCCATCCTTAATATTATAGGGACCAGCGAAGTCCACTCCTACATTGAAAAAAGGACGAAACGAGATTTAAACGAGAATCGGGCAGATTACCCATAATAGGGATCGAGAGTAGATATACTATGAGAGTTCTGGCACAAAAACGCGTGTATTTTCTTATGGAGCTCAAAGTTAGCGAAATCTTACCAAAAGTCTCTACTGCGCATGCGCGAACTTTAAATTAGTCACGAGGAGTCTATACTGGAATGATTTACTGCGCATATGTTAATGATTGTGTGTCTACACTGCTATCATCAATACAACTGCGAGGTTTGCAAGCTCGTCTGACCGAAGTATTTAAGCAGTGTGTATAATCCTTCGTAAAGGATATTTAAGGTTATTATGGAAAATATAGTTGAAACTCCAAGGATGCTACCCCCAGTAATTTATAGCTATTAAGCCCCTCGGAATTCAATGGCGCTACTCAGAGGCCCGAGGTAGGTAGCTGCAGAGCAAGGGCAGGTCGACCGTTAAGTATTTTAAGCCGATACGACCCCTCGGAATTCAAAGGCGCTACACAGAGGCCCGAGGTAAACGGCTTTCCTCAAATGGGAAATTCCACGATCACACCAGTGTCAGTAGATTTCTGTCGAAATATATAGGCGTCGAATGTCACTATGGACCGAGCGCCACAGCCATATCGGTTATACGACTGCCCGACATATTTTGGAATGATTTCTAGGAATGACCTGCCACTTCAACCGTGTTAAAAAGGAATGTAGGTTATGGAAAGTAGATCACATAGCATTACCCAGGGTGCACCACGAGGAGGCCACATGCAGAGCCGGCAGGGTCTGACCCGGCCTCTCGATAGCAATAAATCTGTCAATTTAATAGCTTATTTATGTAAATTAGGGTCATTAATCATACACGGAAAGCAACACTAATGAGTTCTTTTGTTATCGGGGGTCATTAATCACGCCCACCTGTCACTCCTTTGTTCGGCGGCCCTTTGTCGGCGTTCCTTTGTATGGAATACAATAGAGATGCACACCTGCGTCAATAATTATGCAGAGGCGCATATTGACAAGCTTCGACACGTCAGAAAACAGCGCACCTGCACCCTGTCCTTTGTTCGGAAACACAATAGACTAATGAGTTCTTAGAAATCGGGGGTCATTAATCACGCCCACCTATCACTCCTTTGTTCGGAGGCCCTTTGTCGGCGGTCCTTTGTCTGTAACACAATAAAGCTGCCGGTCATTGTTATGGGAACACAAAAGAGGAGTCAAGTTAATACATCCGATTCGACAAGTTTCGACACGTCTGAAAGGGACCACCAACATTGAAAACCGTTATTATGTTAATCCATAGGTCCGTCGCACCCACCAGCATCGAAAACCGGTATTCACTACGAAGACCTACCTGCATACCTACCCACACACCTAGCCAACTACTACCTGCACCGAAAACCGGTATTATATGACTTACCACGAAGACAACAAGCTTCGACACGTCTGAAATTGAATTATATGAAGAGTTGGGGCATAGGTCCACTACTTGATGGACCAATCAGAATAAAGATAATCGAGGGGTGGGGGTAGAATATCGGGTGTATGATGTAGGGGAGGGGGTAACTACACTACTTGATGGACCAATCAGAATAAAGATAATCGAGGGGTGGGGGTAGAATATCGGGTGTATGAGGTAGGGGAGGGGAGGGGCCGCGGGGGCCGCATTCCACGACAAGTATCGACGCGTCTGAAAGCCGGCCATCAACGGTGAAAACCGGTCTTAATGTATGAAAAAACCCGCCTACCAATGGGAGACGCACCTACGGCAAGCCGAAGAATGAAAACATGGTTGTACGATTCTAAACCGTCATATAAAATCAATGATTAATAATATAAAATGTGAAACAGATAATAGATACATACTCCCCTACAGAACATGGTAGCAAGTGTGATAAAACACGGTGTATAAAAGACCCTACACATGTACCTAAAGGTATACGCATCCAAGATAACCGTCTTGTAGTGTAAGACTGACAACGGGACATCCAGCGGGGCAATTCCAAACATGACAGGTCTATTACACCAGCTATAATTAACGACCCTGACTGAAGACCCAGATGGTAGTGGCGGCCAGCCTGTATATTGTTCGGGAGCAATAGTACGACATCTTCATTATTATTATTATTATTATTATTAATAGTATTGTTCGGTACATCAGCGCAATAACTTATAAATTAAATACCTAAATAAATATAAGTAGGTACCTATAATTATATCATGATTATAAACAGGTAAGTAGGTACCGTATTAATAGCGTACAGCTGTAAGTAGGTATACAATCCCCATAACCTATATAATGCATACTCAAAAGGGTCCAGATATTATGAATCATCCTGTATATTAACGACCCTGACTGAAGCCCAGACGGTAGTGGCGGCCAGCCTGTATATCCGTCGGGAGCAATAGTACGCCATCTTTCATTATTATTATTATTAGTCGATTCATTCTCAGCATTGTCAGTATCACATCATTATTGTTATTAATATTATCATTATTAATAGTATTATTCGGTACATCAGCGCAATATCTTTTAAATTAAGTACCTAAATAATTATAAGTAGGTACCTATACCTATAATCATGATTATAAATAGGTAAGTACAAGTATGATAGTATTAATAGCGTACCTACAGCTGTAAGTAGGTATTCAATTCCCATAAGCTATATATAATGCATACTCAAAAGGGCGCAGATATCATGAATCACCCTGTATTAAGTATTCTACAGGGATATCAATGCAGTCTTAAGTACTGAATACACCCACGAGAGTAGCTAGCACAGGGTGAGACTCTATCAGCGTTTCCAGACACCCAAGACCTCAGAGACGGATCTCGACAGTTCCGTAGAGTTGGGTTAAAACTGCATGATATAAAATGTCGCTAAAATACCCAAGCAGACGGGGAGCTCATGGAATACACCCCAGAAGACTTGGAACGAGTCTGATCGCAATAACCAAGTATCCTTCAGAGGGATCCAGAGCTAAAACCGCCAAAGGACTTGCACTTTGTGTTCAGAAGAGACATGCTGTACAGTATGCTTATATATCAGCTCCTTAAACAACATATTATCACAGCAGCGAGACTATAGGGATATTAAAAACCATATATTAGTATTATTTCATGGTTACATAAAAGGTATGTGATTGGGGGGGGGGGGGGGGCTAGTTCATAGGTCATAGACGCTCCGTAGATAATATACCTATACCCATACCTATATATATATTTATATACCTATAATATATACCTATACCTATTACCATGAATTAAGACAGAAATTCATAAATAAATAGCACTTCTTTTTAAAAATTATACATAACCGCTAATCGGCGACACCACGTACACTGTTTTGTTACGGGAATACAATAGAGGAGTCAAGTTATTCCTTCGTATTCGACAAACAACGGACGGACGACCACCAGCGTCGAAAACCGTTATTATGTTAATCCATAGATCCGTCGCACCCACCAGCATCGAAAACCGGTATTCACTACGAAGATCTACCTGCATACCTATCCACACACCCACCCAACTACTACATGCACCGAAAACCGATTTTTATATGACTCACCACGGAGACGACAAGTTTCGACACGTCTAAATTGAATCATATGCAGAGTGGTGTCCGATATCCACTACTTGATGAGCCCATTAGCATAAACATAATAGAGAGGATGGGGAGGGAATCGGGTGTATGATGTAAGGGATATGTAACAGGTAGGGGAGGGGGTAACGCCTAAGTACACCGCTATGCAGCGGTATTACCATATAGTCTTCTGACTGAGTATGCGAATTTAGTTCCTTCCGGCTGAAGACAGTGTTGTTATACAAGTTGGTGTACCCTTACAAGACGCTGAATCATCATGTCATTATATCATACAAATCTGCTATCCGAGGCCATGCCGGAGTCGCGGCGAGAAAGAAGTATGCAGGAAATCGACGCTAAGTGTCTCATATATGCAAGCACAATCCCCGTAAATGATAGCGCGTGCAAGTTGATAACTTTGGGTCTTAATCCATGCACGAATTTTTGGACGGTGATTAAATTACACAGTGCGAAGTCTCCAAATGCCGGAGTAGTGATGGACACCGAGGGATTCTACACATTGATGCAGATGCTACCAGAACCATTCACCGAGTGCGAAATCGCCACCATAGAGAACCGCTGCAGTTATAATCTAGAGCAATACGTCATAAATCCCAGGCAAGGCACCAGCATACAGCTGATACCCAGGCTTCAAGCAAAGTACGGGTATAATATATGCCTAGGGATTGCAACTCTTAAAAGACTGAAGGCTCTAGAAAACTACATCCAAGATGTGATCAATAGTTTGGAAAAGGACGACAGACGTATCAATACAGATGCTTGTTTAAGAACAATGGCTGAAGAGGCAGCAATAACAGCCATAGAGATAGGTGAAGCAGGGAGTCTGAATGCAGAAAGCCTACCAAGAATATGCAGCAAGCTGGGGCCTAGATTTATGGATCTAACAGAAATTGCAGCCAAGTTTCCCAGTGTGTTGCTACCAGTAGTGCGCGGTGCTGTGGTTCATATCGGATAGAATATTCGCAAATGTAAAATGTATTATGAGATTTATACATAGCCTCATTTATTGTTTTAATCTTTGAATAAATATCTAAGTATAAAATCATTTTATTTATTTTAATATTACACCTAAGCTCATGTGACAGATATAGCGAGAGTCGCCCCGTCAAGGAACGTCCAGTGGCTTAAAGGGGCTAGTTACCATCAACAATAAGGATAATTAGTGCTTGGTACGTCCACTGGTGGTTGCCATGGCATACCTTCAGAACGTTCCATATCTGAGCCAGGTGAGGCGAAATATAGGAAAGAGACAGGACGAGGAAGTAAAGAAATTAATATTATAACAGTTTCTCAGTTTAATATTTCTATAGCCTGCACAGTAGCAATGTTATTATCTTGGTCAACATCATTGTGGGCAGAGTGGTACCACCTGGGCAATAGTCTACACCGGTCCAAATTAGGTATTGGTAGTGAAAAACCAGGGATGAGGAATGATGCACATCGCTAGGTATGTCGAACTGGTAACAGCCGTTAGTATAGCAGAAACTCGAAGTATTCCGAGAGTAGGTAGTTGAAACTCGATGTCTTCGACGCGTATGAAACCGACCATCAACGGCGAAAACCGGTCTTAATGATTCATCACGCCGTCGACAACCCTCGATACGTCTGAAAACCCCGCTTATCATGAGAAACGCACCTACGGCTAGTCGAAGAATGAAAACATCGCTGTACGATTCTTAGCTTAAAGACCGTCTTATAAAAATTAAGAAATAATGTAAAATGAGAGACAGAAAATAGATACACACTTCCTTTCAGAACATGGCAGCAAGTGTGATAAAACAAGATGTACCTACACATTTACCTAAAGGTATACGCATCCAAGATAACCGTCTTGTAGTGTAAGACTGACAGAGGGACATCCAGCGAGGCTATTCCAAACATGACAGGTCTCTTACACCCGCCATAATAATTAACGATCCCCCGACTGAAGGCCCAGACGGTAGCGGCGGACACCCTGTATATCGTTCACCAGGTACTTTGTCTGGAATACAATAGAGCTCCACACCTGCATCCGTTCCTTTGTTCGACGGTCCTTTGTCTGGAATACAATAGGGTTAATTAAGCAGAGGCACGTCGACTTGTCGGCAGCCGCACACCTGCATCCTATTGCATAGCTGCTCAGCTCGGACCAAGTCAAATCTGCTTGTTATCAAGTCTCGGATATCGCGGGTCAACGCTTGTTCATCTCCCATCGCATCCGACCATTGCCTCGCAGTTAGGCTCTCATCGAGTCTGACTGTAGCGTCGCGCATCGGACTGATCAACGTCTGATCGTCTCTTATCGGATCTGGCTGACGGTGCGGACCTGATCAGGGTATCCGGGCTTTGTTCTGCCCCACATACTTATCGATTTTGGTTGACTATCACATCTCGGATCTGACGGTGTAACCGTATTCTCTATGGCTTGGTCATGTACGTAGGACGAGGGTAGGTAGCGGAAACGTGGTAGCTGAAACTCGATGTATGCTATGGACTGGTAGCTGAAACATAAGTATAGATAAAATGACAGTTATAAAATTCTGTAAGATAACAATTATTAAGACTGTGTGATTAGGTGGTAGTTGGCCAAAAACGACAACACGGCACTCGATAAGTGTGCAGGTTTATACCCATATTATCAAGATGCTAACAGGGGAAACGTTCGATTAATACCCTCAGCAACTTGAACAACGTTGCCACATTGACAAAACCGGTGGGCAATGACGGGTTAACGGCTGGTCATATCCTATCAGATCCGGCCTACGGCATCGAGTTGACCACTGCATCGCTGCTCAGTTCTGACCAAGTCAAATCTGATTGTTATCAAATCTCAGAGTTCGCTGGTCAACGGTTGTTCACCACCATTCGGGTCTGTCAGGCGGTGCAGGTCTGAACAATGCCTCGCGTCTGACCAAGTCTCATCGAATTTTGCTGGTTGGTACGTCTCGGATCGGGCGGGTTAACGTCTTATCGTCTCTTATCTGGCTGGCTGACGGCGTGGACCTGGTCAATGCATAGTGGCGATGCTCTGATCAGGTCCTATCGATTTTGGTTGGCTGATTTGCGTAAATAACCCATTAACTTGACAGATTTATTGCTATCATGTGGCCGGGTCAGAGCCTGTCGGCTCTGCATGAGCCCCGGTCAGATCGGATAAAACATTACAGAGCCCTGGTTAGCTCGATTAAATATTACAGACCCCCGGTCAGCTCAGATAAAATAATTGAGAAAACCGGTAGGCGATCACGGATTAACGGCTGGTCATATCTTATCGGATCCGCCCTACGGCGTCGAGTATTGCTATCATGTGGCCGGGTCAGAGCCTGTCGACTCTGCCTGAGCCCCGGTCAGCTCGGATAAAATACGTGCCGCTAGCGCGGCCCACCAATAGCCGCTAGCGGCCAATGGTGTGGCGCTAACGCGGAACGTATTTTATCCGAGCTGACCGGGGCTCAGGCAGAGTCGACAGGCTCTGACCCGGCCACATGATAGCAATACTCGACGCCGTAGGGCGGATCCGATAAGATATGACCAGCCGTTAATCCGTGATCGCCTACCGGTTTTCTCAATTATTTTATCTGAGCTGACCGGGGGTCTGTAATATTTAATCGAGCTAACCAGGGCTCTGTAATGTTTTATCCGATCTGACCGGGGCTCATGCAGAGCCGACAGGCTCTGACCCGGCCACATGATAGCAATAAATCTGTCAAGTTAATGGGTTATTTACGCAAATCAGTCAACCAAAATCGATAGGACCTGATCAGAGCATCGCCACTATGCATTGACCAGGTCCACGCCGTCAGCCAGCCAGATAAGAGACGATAAGACGTTAACCCGCCCGATCCGAGACGTACCAACCAGCAAAATTCGATGAGACTTGGTCAGACGCGAGGCATTGTTCAGACCTGCACCGCCTGACAGACCCGAATGGTGGTGAACAACCGTTGACCAGCGAACTCTGAGATTTGATAACAATCAGATTTGACTTGGTCAGAACTGAGCAGCGATGCAGTGGTCAACTCGATGCCGTAGGCCGGATCTGATAGGATATGACCAGCCGTTAACCCGTCATTGCCCACCGGTTTTGTCAATGTGGCAACGTTGTTCAAGTTGCTGAGGGTATTAATCGAACGTTTCCCCTGTTAGCATCTTGATAATATGGGTATAAACCTGCACACTTATCGAGTGCCGTGTTGTCGTTTTTGGCCAACTACCACCTAATCACACAGTCTTAATAATTGTTATCTTACAGAATTTTATAACTGTCATTTTATCTATACTTATGTTTCAGCTACCAGTCCATAGCATACATCGAGTTTCAGCTACCACGTTTCCGCTACCTACCCTCGTCCTACGTACATGACCAAGCCATAGAGAATACGGTTACACCGTCAGATCCGAGATGTGATAGTCAACCAAAATCGATAAGTATGTGGGGCAGAACAAAGCCCGGATACCCTGATCAGGTCCGCACCGTCAGCCAGATCCGATAAGAGACGATCAGACGTTGATCAGTCCGATGCGCGACGCTACAGTCAGACTCGATGAGAGCCTAACTGCGAGGCAATGGTCGGATGCGATGGGAGATGAACAAGCGTTGACCCGCGATATCCGAGACTTGATAACAAGCAGATTTGACTTGGTCCGAGCTGAGCAGCTATGCAATAGGATGCAGGTGTGCGGCTGCCGACAAGTCGACGTGCCTCTGCTTAATTAACCCTATTGTATTTGCAGCGTGCCTTGCACGCTACGTTTTCTTTTTCAAAATTTTGATTCTCGATTTAGAATATTTTTATAAAGTTCAGAAAAGTTATGATTGACTGTACATTTTCGCTGATGTAAGAGGCTGTATTAGGCAAAGATCACGAACGAACACCTGACAGCTATTAAGAAATTCTTGCTTTTGTTATTTAAGTAAGACGTAGAAAACATGTCTGGTCGATTTTCTGTCCCGGTTCTGGGTTTTCAGAGTTTGAAAAGTATATCATCTTATGCGAATTAATTTTCCGCGTCTAACGAGACCACTCTCATCTTGCTACTCTAGATTTCGGATTAGTTATCCAGATAAAACCTAAAAGATTATTTCTTTGGGTGTGGGTTAAAAAAAACAGTAAAAGATAGTTGAGGGGACCCATAAAAAAACATAAACAACTTGTGTTTCGTTCCAAGACACGACAAGCCTCGGAGATATGCGGATTCACGATTGTGAAACTTAAGTTTGAATAGAGGGAAAACTAGAGAGGTTGGTCGTACTGTCGAGAGTGTGCCGACATATAAGGCGAAAGAGCCGACACCGTCGCGTGCGAGTTTTAAGTGTTGCATACTGTCGATGATGAGATTTGGAGTGGAAAGTGGGTCAACATTTTCGATTAGACGATGGTTGGGGCGCATGAGTGGCGTCACCCCAGAAAAACTATAAGTAAGGGTAAGAGGACGCGTTAGATTCATTTTTGGGTCTTAATTCGGGAGATCATGTAGTCTGCCTACAAGTTCGTAAATTAGTATTAGTCCCTTGTGTGAGTATATAGATATTATTATGGTGAAGTTGTTTCCGTGAAAGATGCAGTCTTACGTGAGTAATCTTTTGGAATTTAATTTTGGTCATTATAACTAATGTTCGCTTTCTTGTCTTTACAGACAAGGGACGTAGTCTTGGACGTAGTCTTGGACGTAGTCTTGGACGTAGTCTTGGACGTGGGTTTGGACGTAGTTTTGAACGTAGTTTTGAACTTTAGTTTTGATTTACTTTTGAGCTTCAAGTTCTAGAATGATAGGTCCCGACTTCCAATTTTGATTTTTAACTACTAATTTCCGATTTCCAGTTTTTGATTTCGATCTTTGAATTTCTAAGTTTTAACTTTTGATTCCGGAATTTTAATTTCGAACTTCTAGTTCTGAGTTTTGAGTTCCAACTTTCAATTTTCTAATTTACACGAAAGTTTACATAAAGATTCGATCATGTGGAGGCTTATGTAGGTACCTACCTAGGTAGGTACACTAGCCTGTGTGAAAGGTGATATTTGTAGAAGCTTGGAAAAATCAAGAAGAGTGGTGGAGTTTAGTTTGGAGGCATGGAAGGTTTCATCAGGCAGAGGTTCTCGCGCTTTGATATTTGGTCGTCCCAAGGTAGCAGGGGGAGCAGTCCAGCTCATCCGGCACCTGGAGCACCAACCAAGGGGTGCTAACACCAGTGCAAAGGCAGTTCCAGCAACCATGCCGGCCTAGTCTTTGATCATCGCGCTTAGGTTAGAGGAACCTTAGTTCGTCATTTTTTTTGAGATGGAGTTTTGAAGAACAAGGTATGTCTTTATGAGTGAATAAACTTTTGCTATTTTCCGATAATCAAGAAAATTAAATAAATTCAAGTACAGTGTTTAATTGATTTCATCACCTATGACTTTCTAAGTGAATTTGATTTTTGATAATATGTTATGAACTTTTATTGTGGTCAACAAGTGACTAATGTAATGGTTATGTGTAAAAATAATTTATTAAATTTATCGTATGTGTTTAGGATTTCGAGTTGGAGATGATCATCTTCTAAATTAAATTTTGAATTTCAGATTTTGTAGGTAGATACCTGTTTTTATATTGAAACCTTTGCTTAAGATAAATTTAAATTTTTGAGAAATAATCTCTGATCTAACTCCAAGTTCTATTCAGAATCATACCTATGTGTTATAGTTTAGAAATTGTTTAATAGAATTTGAGCTTTGGAAATTTTTATCTGAACTATTGAAATGATATAGGTACCTATCTTGAATTTTAATCATGTAAGTTTGATATCATTGGTAATAAGGTAATATTTATGTTTGAATATTTGAGTCAGGATTACTGATTTTAATTATTAAATTGATTGTTGATATGTAAGATCTATTGGTGATTGCCAGTCTATTGTACTGATGATGAAATTGATTTTAATAAATCTTTGTATTAAAATTCAACAATTTTAGAGTTTTGAGTATCAACCCTCCTCATGTTCTTTTAAATTATTTATTCAATCACAAACATCAAGAATAGGGCGATATATCCTGGTATATTTTGGTGAGGTTTATTAATTTTTGGTTATTGTTTGTAAAATTGTTAGGAGTTACTACGGGTCCAGTCTGGTTCGGTGAATGCTGGATTTTCCAGAGGAAGGCCACATTTATCTGTCCCGGGCTGGATAATCACAACGAATCTTTTGTTTAAGTTTGGTTTTGGTTTGATACTTTGAAATTTTAGACGATCACTTTTCAAAATTTAAAATTTATTTTCTTTCGACATTTAGAATATTTGGGTGGGGCATTCGAAATTTGATATGTCCTACTCGACAGGCCAATGTGGCTAATGTTACAAATTTGCCTGGTCACATTGAGATCTGTCAATAGCCACCTCCTTTTCGGGGTTAAGGTAAGTGAATTATTTTTTATTGTTCAACTTTTTGAGTGGGAGTAAGCGAGGGGGAGGAAGGCTCCAAGTGGTGCCGTGACCAGGATAAATCAATCTCCCTATTCTTTTTTCGAAAACTTTCTCAAACTTTGAGAAGAATTAATGAACATGAGGTGTTGGTGTTTTCATAATTTTTGAAAAAAAAAAAAGGAACTTTTTCAAAATTTAGACAAGTAAAGACAAATACCTTTCTTAGTTGCGTAAAGTTTACAGATGGACTAAAACCAAAAGGTAAGGTTTGAAATTTTCAACGAAGGACTTCGAGGGAATTCAGACCTGTGGTATTTGAGTCCGTGTTGTTTTCTTTTTGACGTTTCAGCTTTTTAGGTTCCAGCCCAGACGGTGTGGTAAACCTGAAGATGTGGTTTTCGAGTTCGATAATTTTTTAATTTTTCAGCTTAGGTGGAGTTACAGATAGAATCAGCAACAATCTGATTTTTGAATTTTGGTTTTGGATAATTCTGTTAGGTCAGGTCAAGTCAACTAAGAAAAGGAACGACAATTTTCGTTTTCTTTGTTTCAGGTAAAGTTGGTTGAAAAGTCTTGTTTGAGAATTTTGAGGCAAAAAATTTTTTTTGAGATAAATAGTGAAAATGGATTTCATTGAGGAAAATACTACAGTCGGTTTTGAGGTCGTTGATCTCAAGGTAGATGAGATTAAGTATGAAATTCTATTAAGAGGAGAAGTTCCACATTGGAACGGAAATTATAGGCGGACCCAATTAAGTCAACTTTTGAGAATAAATGGAGGAGTCACTGTGACTATCTCTCCTTTTGATTTTAATGAGGATTTGAGTCAAGTTTTGGATTCTATTTTGGATATGACTGAAATATTGCACGATGAGGTAATTATTTCCCCTCAGTCTAATGTAGCTAGGAGATTTTCTTCGAGGTTAACTCATTTGTTAGGAAGAATAGACAGGATGAAGGTCACTTCCGATGTTCAGACTGCTAGTCGAGATCAGGTTAGAGCAGATGCTCTACGATTGCGAGACGATTTTAAGAAAAAAATTGTCGGTGAGGTAGTCAGTTCAAGAACAGAAATCCCACAAAGATCGCAGGCCTCTCTTTTAGATCAAGCATTTGATAGGTTATCTTGTCATAATGCTTCAACTACTCATGAAGATAATCTTCATACGGTTTCGAGAGTCCCTTCGAATCTTCCAGAAGATCTATCGTTAAGAAGGTTAGGCTTAAGAAGCCATAACACCAATCCGTTTTTAGATTGTGATCAGGTACCCTTTGACTATGATAATCAGGCACATTCGAGCAGTTTTGTACCCCCAGTGAGAAATCCATCACCCACTTTCTCACAGTTTAGTCTCAATTCTCAAGTCCCATCCATCCAGTTAGTGGCGCCTATAGATAAGGTCATCCCGGTGTATAAATGGGGATTATGTTTTACTGGTAAAGAAAAGGGAATTGAAGTTATAAAATTTTTAGAAAGAGTTCGTGAACTTAGTCAAGCTAGGGGAGTTCCCCTTGATACAGTTTTTAATAGTGCAGTCGATTTATTTAAGGAACCAGCTCTCTCATGGTTCCGAAGTATTAAGTATCAGTTGAGGTCTTGGCGAGACTTGGAGGCAAGGATTGGTAATACTTTCATCCCTCCAAATTACGATGAAGAACTCCTAGAAGAGATTCGTTCCTTTAGGCAAAGGAATAATGAAAATGTTGTTACGTTTATTGCGAATTTAAGGATGAAGTTTTCACATCTTCTTAATCCAATTTCTATTCCGGAACAGTTGAAGATAGTTAGGAGAAACCTCCTGCCCGATTTGAATTCGAAGTTATGTTTGATCGATCTGGTTTCTTATGAGCAGTTGGAATGTCTATGCAGGCAGATCGCGAAGAATTCGGTGATAATGAGTGGAGTAGAGGGTAAAACCCGTGTAGGTCGACCCCAAGCAGCATCTGTGGGAACGACAGCTAGGGAAGCGAAGGAAATCCCAAAGGTTAAAGTAGAGACCCCTCGTCCACCTTTTCCTCCCCGAAGATTTGCGAATGCCCCAAATCAGTCGATGAATAAGTCAGACCGACCCCCAGTCAGCTCTTTTTCCTGTTGGAATTGTGACCAGGCGGGTCATTCATTTAATTTTTGTCCACATCCACTTGAGAAATTTTGTTTTTCGTGCGGTTTGAAAGGAGCAATAGCGCCTTCTTGTCCCCGATGTCATCATTCAGGGAAAGATAACCAGGAAGCAGTTGAGTCCAAAGACGTTAAGAAGGTGGTGGATTGTCCAGAAACTCGGGAGTCGAATTTAGGTAAAGAAAGTTCTAAGGCAGATTCAAAAAACGAGTCGGCGAGAGAAGATTTTGGCGCGACTTCCCTCGAGTTTCGAAGACGCCAACCAGGTCCAGAATCAGGTGCGATTCCGAAGAGACGTTAGAATCGAGACAGGTGAACTCGAACCTTTCTAAGCAGATCAGTCCAGTTTTTGAGAGTAAAGATGCAGATAATAGACCGTATATCTCTATTGAGTTGGAGGGTTTTGAGATTCTAGCTCTAGTTGACACTGGGGCAAATATTTCCATCTTAGGTGCAGGAACTGAGTCGATTTGGGAACTATTGGAGTCCAATCGAGTTGTTAAAGATAAATTACCACGAGTGACCGTAGCAAACGGACAGCCACAAACAGTTCTAGGTACTGTAATTTTGCCTATTTGTTTTGAGGATAGGTTGATTGAGTTAGAATTTACAATTATCCCTACTATATCCCACGCTGTTATTTTAGGTTCTGATTTTTGCAAGCAGGTTGAGTTGGCTATCGATTTTAAAAATCAAGTTTTCGACATTAATGAGATTACAGGAGAGACTCCAAATTTAGGTACTTATCTTGAGGAGTTGTCAGAGGAACAACAGTTGGTTTTAGATAAAGTGATAAAGCAGTACGAATTACTTGCTTCGAAAGCTCCCGGTCGTACGAGTGAAATTACACATTTCATAGATACAGGTTCAGCTAGACCCGTGAAGCAGAGGCAGTACCCTCTGTCTCCTGCTATCACCAAATTTTTACATCAAGAAGTAGATTCAATGTTAAGAGATGGAGTTATAGAGGAAAGTAATTCAGCTTGGTCAAGTCCTGTTTTGATGGTTCCAAAAAGTGACGGTACCTACCGTATGTGTTTTGATGGTCGTAAGATCAATGAGTTGACTGTTAAGGATTCCTACCCACTACCGTTAGTAGATAGTATTTTGAGTAAAGTAGCTGGGTCTACTTATCTATCTTCGATTGATTTAACAAAGGCGTTTTGGAATATTCCCTTGGAGGAAACCTCCAAGCCCAAAACGGCATTTCAAGTTCATGGTCGAGGTCTTTTTCAGTTTAAGGTTATGCCTTTTGGGTTGTGTAATGCCGCACAGACACAACAACGGTTAATGGACCACCTATTTAGGGGTACTAAGTTTGAAGATCGAGTTTTTACTTATTTGGATGACATTATTTGTGTGTCCAATTCGTTCGAGGAACACATTGCTCTTCTTGCTGAAGTGTTGAAGATTCTCACTAAAGCCGGGTTGAAAATCAACCTGGATAAGTGTAAGTTCTGTAGAGATTCGTTATCGTTTTTGGGTTATGTGGTAGATAGGAAAGGTCTAAGGACCGATCCAGGAAAAGTTCAGGCTATTGTTGATATGCCATCACCTAAAACTACCACCGAAGTTAGAAGAGTAATTGGAATCCTCCAATGGTATCGAAAGTTCATCCCTAATTTTTCCACCGTGTCTGAGCCAATTACATCGCTTATTAAGGGTCGTAAGAAACACACTCCAGTTATTTGGACGGAAGAAGCCGAAGAGGCTTTCCAAAACCTTAAGGAATTGTTGGTTTCAGCTCCCATTTTAGTCAAACCGGATCCCAACCTACCTTTCTTCATTCAGACGGATGCAAGTGACGTAGGGGTGGGGGCCATTTTATATCAAGTTAAGGATGATTTTGAGCACCCTATAGCTTATGCTTCTAGAAAGCTTCTCAAGACTGAGAAGAAAAATTACACGGTTACAGAGAAGGAGTGTCTTGGAGTTATTTTTGGTATTGAAAAATTTAGGTGTTATGTCGAGGGCACAGAATTTACAGTTGTTACTGACCATGCCAGCCTACAATGGCTGTATAAAATTAAAGATCCAGTCGGCAGAATTGCTAGGTGGACAGTCAGGTTGAGTGGATTTAAGTTCAAGGTTGTCCATCGTCCCGGTAAGAATTTGGTAATGGCTGATTTTCTGTCCAGACATATTTCTTTGATTAATGTTAAATCTTTTACGCCAGACACCTGGTATGTTGAGATGATTAATAAAGTCCGCTGTAACCCAGCGAAGTTTCCAGATTTTGACGTTAAGGATAATATTTTGTATAAACATATTAGGCCAAAACACGACATCCAGTCCAATTTTTCAGACTGGAAAATAGTAGTTCCAACTGAG
Source organism: Malachius bipustulatus (assembly GCA_910589415.1). Taxonomy (NCBI): domain Eukaryota; kingdom Metazoa; phylum Arthropoda; class Insecta; order Coleoptera; family Melyridae; genus Malachius; species Malachius bipustulatus. The sequence continues at coordinate 9,057,007 of OU342636.1, read as the reverse complement.
AATAGGAAAGAGGTTTTTGTTGAGTGTCATGATCATCCGACTTCAGCTCATTTAGGTATTTCAAAGACGTTGGCAAGAATTTTGGAAAATTATTATTGGCCAGGAGTAAAGGAGTCAGTGAGACGTTATGTTAGATCATGTGAGACTTGTGGTGCCCACAAATCCACAAATCAATCTCCAGCTGGTTTAGGAGGAAATCAGCGTAAAGTTGACTTTCCGTTTCAGTCTATTTCTTTAGATTTTATGGGACCTTTCCCAAGATCTAAATCAGGAAATACCCAATTGTTAGTTATTACCGATTCTTTCACCCGATTTGTTATAGTAAAACCCCTTCCTAAGGCCACTTCGGCCAAGGTCGTGAAAATTTTGGAGAGAGAAATCTTTTTGGTTTATGGAACTCCAGAGGTCGTGTGTTGTGATAATGGTAGTCAGTTCAGGTCTAGAGAATTCAAAGAATTAATGAAGAAATATCAGGTTCCTAAGATCTGGTATAATCCCAGTTACCACCCCCAGGTTAATCCAACCGAAAGGGTGAATAAAGTTTTGGGGAGTGCTATAGCGTCATATATTAAAGATGACGATCATCGAACATGGGACGAACATATTTTCGAGATTGCTCAGGCAATTAATACCTCGGTACATGAGTCCACAGGGTACTCACCCTCTTTTTTGGTTTTTGGACGTTACACACCAGTGAATGGTAGTTTTTATAAGGATGTTGATTATAGTTCTTTTGACCCAGTCGATTTCTCCAATCGACTTAAATGGCAGTCCGAAGTGAGCAAAGTTCCTAAACTTTATCCCCAAATCCAGGAGAAAATTAGAAAATCTTTTGAGAAAAATGTTAAGAGGTATAACCTTCGTAGGCGAGAGGTTAATTATCAGGAAGGTGATAAAGTGTGGAAGAAAAACTTCGTTCTTTCCAAAGCGGTCGATAAGTTTTCTAAGAAATTAGCTCCGAAATATGTCCCGGCTATGATAAAGAAAATTAAAGGTACTGGTAAGGTTGTTGTTCTTTCAGATCTGTCAGGAAAAATCCTGGGAGATTTTCACGTAAGTGATATTAAACCATTTGTTGAGATCCAGAATAGCCAGTGTTAGTGTAGAGCGCGCTTTAGGGGTGACCTAGTTGTGTTGTATTCAAGTTGGCGCCCCTAGTGTAAAGCTCCGTTCACACGCAAAGGCGAAATACATCCTATTTGTTTTTAGTTTGAGAATTTAGAAAGAATTCGTTTAGTGTGTCAATAGTAAATTTTTCAGTAAATTTAGTTACGGTTTTGGAGAAAAAGTAAAGGTTGTTTAGAGTCAGGAGTCTTTGTAGAGGTTGAGTCGAGTTTAGAGAAAATCCTTTTATAGGTACTTAGGTTAAAATAATTTGAGACTGATAACGTTAGCGTACAAATTAAATAAATTTAGCTAACCTACCAGTAATTGTTGTTGAGGTAGAGGTTGAGTTACACTTTAGTCATGGCCAGACTAATTTGTAAAATATTTTTAAACGGTCGCGTTAGAGCCCCATGCATATAAGTGAGCTACGTGACTAGGCGTTGGGTTGAGTTGATTTAGGTGAGTTCTTAATTGAAAATTTCGAGTTCTGTTAGAGTTGATAATTGGCATAATCTAAATATAAATCTGAGCTGTTATCATCCTAACAGTAACTTTCAGGAACGATCCGTTGAGTAGAGTTGAGAATTGAGGTAGTTATAAAACTTTTAGGTTGAGATCTTGAAAAAAAAAAAGCTCCTGATGATAAAAATCTTTTCCATTCCTTTGATTAAGGTTAAGTCGAGGCAATATTTTTAGCTAGAGTTTGAGATTCAATAAGTACAGTTAGTTTAGATTTAAGAATTCTTTCAGTTGACACATTATCTCGAATATCTTTGATGGTGTTTAATTTTGGCGGAACAACATTAACCGGGTGGTTAATGAGTTATGATTGGAAATTAACTATACAGATTTTGACAAGAAATTTTGAGTTTTAAAAGTCTCTTCATTTGTAAGAACTTTTCAAGTTTGCTCTTTTGAGAACATTTGAGTAGTGTGACAGTTAAAGGTAAAAATCTTTCTCTTTGAAAATTTTTATTTCCTTAATAATTGAGATAGAGTTCGTTGGTAAGTAAAACCACATATATAGGTCCAACGTTTGAGATTTGATTTTCTCTTTGAAAATTTTTATTTCCTTAATAATTGAGATAGAGTTCGTTGGTAGGTAAAACCACATATAGGTCCAACGTTTGAGATTTGATTTTCTTTTTGAAAATTTTATTCTGTAATAATTGAGATAGAGTTCGTTGGTAAGTAAAACCACATATAGGTCCAACGGTTGAGATTTGATTTTCTTTTTGAAAATTTTATTCTTTGAGATAGAGTTCATTGGTAAGTAAAACCACTTCATAGGTCCAATGATTGAGATTTGGTTTCTCGTTTGAAAATTTTCTTTAGACAATGACAACATCTTTGGGGTTATTTTTGGTACTTTCCACCCTGGTGTTACCTAAAGAGAAAGTATCCAGCCATTTTGAAAATAGTTCCAGTGGCTGATTTCTTGTATATATTTCTATGCGCTTCTTTCTTTTTTCTTTTTCACTGTTTTCAGTATACATCTAAGTTCGCTTTTGATCTTTTATCTCTTCTTTAGGGTCCTTTTGTTTGCCCTTTTCCGCCCTGCCCCGTCTAAAGTGAAAACGACAATCGGGTCCTTTTTCGTCCTTTTCCGCCCTGCACCGTCTAAAGTGAAAACTGACAGTCCTTTTAGGACAATATAGTATGTTTACCCTTTGATGACAATTTTGGATTGGGAAATTATTTCCAATTTCTTTTAAGTAAAGTAGGGACTTTACTCCCTATATTTTGACGTCGAGTTCCACCTTAATCAACATATTAGTATAATTCTGAAGGTCTAACACATTTGTGTAAGTTTTAGAGTAATGAATTGGAGTTGAGATAGTTTTGAGTCTTTGAGTTTAGGTGTCTGGGTAAGTCTCGACGGGTTCTTGGGTAAGAATGGCCGCACAGTTCCAGTACCACTTTGAGTCATTCAGTAGAGAAATTTAGTGACGTAGGTCTCAGTAGAGGAAAATCTTGGAAAATTAAATCTGTCTTACTACTGATACTTAGCGTTCGCGTTAATGAATTTAGAGAAATAAAATCCGAGTTGGAGTTTCAGAATTTCATCTATTCTTGTGCTTTTGATAACCACTTGACTGAATCTTGTTGAATAATTTGGACGTTTTTGGAAAACAATTTTGACATTTTTAAGTATAGATAATTTAGATATCCCGATTTTGACATTTTTGAGTATAGATAATTTAGATATCCCGATTTTGACATTTTTTGAGTATGAATATCTTCGATATTTCGGTTTTGACATTTTGAGGTATGAATAATTTTGATTTGGAGGTATCCAGATCAAAATACTTTGAGTATGAACAATTTTGACATTTAACCCGATTTAGACGTCTTGGAGTTTGAGGTGTAAGTAGAACTCTTAGATTTAAAATTTCTTTAGGCTTTTCTATGTAGAAATTTAGTTTTGGCTTTTTTAGATTTCTCTATGATTTCCTTTGTTAGAAATCATATTTCACTCCAAAGTCGTTAGGACGTTATTCTTAACTAACTAACGACCAAGGAAACCTTTTAGCTTTTGACGTTAAATCTCTAGTCGCAGGGAAACGCACTAGAGGGGTGTATTTTGGCATTTCCGGCCTCATAAGCGGAGAATTGCCCTGTCGTCTAGTCAGCTGCTTAGCCCCCAGCTGATGAAGTAGGTGGTATTGTCTGGCGACATACCGACCATAGGGGCCGAATCTTTATGGCTTCGTCATCCTGGCAGTATTGCCAACTCACGAGTTTCGGTCACTGAATTTCCTTGAGGTGTTCAGGCAGACCCAACTCCTTGATTTTTTTTGTGTGTAGGACGAAGTCGGTAATCGATTGACGACAGCCGGAGTTTCTCTAATGGAGAACTCCGTTTCACATAATTTTAGTTTTATTTTAGGATGAGTATGGTGGTGGAGGTTATTGGTTCTGGTATAGTCTGTTCAACCAGAGGTTAAGGAAAATATTTAGCTTTCTTTTGAAAAATCTTTAGTTACAAGGTAGTGTACTAGAGGGGTGCATTATGTCATTTCCAGCCTTATAAATGGAAAGGGCCTGCCGTTTAGTCAGTTGTGGAGCCCCCGACTGATGAAGTAGGAGGTATAGTCACGAGACATGCCAACCACAGGGGCCAATTATTTGAGCTTCGCTACATAGGCAAATATTGCCACCATAAGAGTTTTGTCCTTTTGAGTCCCTTTGTGTTCTCATAAGACTCAACTTATTTTGATAAGTTATGTGTAGAGCGGAGTTAGTTTCCGAATAACGGCAGTCAGGTTTTCCTTTTGGGAGCCTGTTTAACCTAGTTTTAGTAACCAGAGTCCTACTGGCGGTTTTCGAGGTCAGGGCTCGCCCATATTGCTTTGTGTTTGAAACATGGAGTGTTTAAAACTTGTTCTTTCTGTCTTTTCTCTCGGTCTGTTGGGATTTGTTGATTGTTGATTCGAGAGGAGCTCTCTCGGAAAAGTTTCTTGTGGAGACTTTTCCTTCCTTTTTACAAGGGGGGGTGTGCAGCGTGCCTTGCACGCTACGTTTTCTTTTTCAAAATTTTGATTCTCGATTTAGAATATTTTTATAAAGTTCAGAAAAGTTATGATTGACTGTACATTTTCGCTGATGTAAGAGGCTGTATTAGGCAAAGATCACGAACGAACACCTGACAGCTATTAAGAAATTCTTGCTTTTGTTATTTAAGTAAGACGTAGAAAACATGTCTGGTCGATTTTCTGTCCCGGTTCTGGGTTTTCAGAGTTTGAAAAGTATATCATCTTATGCGAATTAATTTTCCGCGTCTAACGAGACCACTCTCATCTTGCTACTCTAGATTTCGGATTAGTTATCCAGATAAAACCTAAAAGATTATTTCTTTGGGTGTGGGTTAAAAAAAACAGTAAAAGATAGTTGAGGGGACCCATAAAAAAACATAAACAACTTGTGTTTCGTTCCAAGACACGACAAGCCTC